>JBAIZZ010000252.1:0-53005 GCA_037355905.1 Heliconius aoede | reverse complement strand
CATTTTAGGTTTCGTCTCCGTATAAAAATATTATTATACATTGACTTTTAAATCGTTAAAAGCTATTTTAAACTATTTATATATATATATAAATGTTTAATTTTCATTAAATAAATAATCGGCGGTTTTAAATTGGCAGTTTATTTAGCTGGTTTTATGCCAAGGTTTTGGTTTTAACAATATTCTTTCTCGGTGGAAATAGTGGTACAAATTGGCACTAATTGCACGAAGTACTTCAAGGTAAGTAATGAATTATAGACATACGACATTACAGATGAGGAAATACAGACAACGGTTAAGCATTCTTATATATTTCTCATATGATAAGCCAAAAGGAGAGTTATTATTTTTACCGGTATCTGTGTATGTATGTTTGTCTGTAGCTTCTGATCAGTGTGACAAATGAATCATTAGAAGTGTCATAAAAACAGTTTAAATAAAAATACATTACATTAACATTTCAAACTTTTAAACTTCCAATGAGATATAAAAATAAAATTCGAACAAGAGAGCCAAGAACTACGTGCTATGGAATTAAAAATATTATATATGAGGGTGGTTGAACTATTTAATAAATTGCCAAATAGTACAGTGACATGTACAGCAGTAAAAGAATTTAAGAAAAATCTCCAATTACGTAGTTTACGTAGTACGTATTTTTACGTAGAAGTGGAACCACCGAAGCCGTCGTGGCCCAGCGGCACAAGGGTGTGACGATGTTTGTGGGTTCGATCCCCACTCGAGGAAGTGAAATATTTATTTACGTTTCTATTTTCATTTCTTTGCTCTGATGCCGAGGCAAAGCGCGGCGTTGAGTTCCGCCACTCAACATCCAATGCCTCCAGAATTCGATAGAAAATGGTGAACGGGTGTGTCTTAACACTAGGTTTCCTCTGTCCAATGTGCCTGGGTGAAATGGTAAAATATAAAAAAATCTAAGAATAAAGCATGAAATTGAAAAATAAAATTTAAAAAAAAAAACTCGCGACAAAAATAATAAATAATAAAATAAACCTTTCGTGACGGTGTGACAGCTATAAAAACCTACGTAACATTCACAACAAGACATGCAGAACGAAGTGTCAAATGTGCGACACGAGCCTATATACAACGTGTAACGTGTAACCAGAAATAACCCTACGGACGTCGACCCGAGCGCCGTATGCTGATAATTAATAATAAACTCGCGTGTATTTGATTTAGATTATGATCTACAATCGGCGTCAGCGTGTCTCAAACTCAATCGTCTGTTACATATTTCATTTCCTCAAGTGGAAATTGAACCCACAACCGTTTTGTATGTGTTTACAGTCGCACTCTTGTGCCACTGCGCCACGGCTGGATTCTTACGGTTGAATGGAGAACAAGTTTTTATTGAATACAGAATATGGAGTCTAGTCCAGGGAGGTACGTGGCACAAGGGCACAAAGTGCGACATTAATCGCCACTGTTTGTGGGCTCGATCTCCACTCGAGGAAAATTAATATTTATTATATTTTAAATTTTTATTTCTTCGTTTTAATGTCAAGGCAGAGCGCGTTAAGTTCTGCCACTCAACACGCAATGCCTCTAGGATTCAGCAGAAAATGGGGAACCGAGTGTCTTAAAAATAAATTATCTCTGCCTACCCTGCTATAAAATGATTTGATTTAGTTTGACAATATTAAAGTTCTTAGAATTAAATTTAATTTTTGAGGCACTTACTCCATTAATTATATACAGACACAATAAAACTAAAGTGTTCCTTAAGCACGGTGCTATTTGCATTTACGATCACTTCCAAACGTTTGAACTCAAATAGAATGAAATAGTGACGTTAAAATATATTATAAGTTGTACAGTAATAATAAATATGACCCGTAATAGTTATTTATTTAGTTTAACGAAACTGAAATAAATATATAATATATAATAGTTGATGTGAGTTTGTATATTAAAGTATTTAATTGAGGCCAGTTATGGCGCTGGAGCTTACGACTGTTAATGTGATATGTTGGTGTTTGATTACTGTAACGAGGCAAAACGCGGCGTGAAATTCCACCACTCAATGCAATGTTTCGAGAATTAAGCGAAAAGTGGAGAACGAACGTGTCTTAATGGAAAGCAGTGTTGTGATACTAGGTCCCCAGGTTCCCTCCTCTGCTATGTGCGTAAAGTAAACTAAGAAACCAAGTGCTATGCACTCCATTTCCCAGTTTCCATAGTGAGTGACGGAGATAACCAGAGAATAAATGAAAACCTTATACATAATATGCAATACAGAACGACCTACTCTCATTAATCTATACGTATACAATCACATTGTCGTTACCTGGTCGTAACGGCCTGCTCGGAGCAGATATAGCTTCCGTTCGCCCTTCCCTTATCTAAATAACATATAATTTAGTGAGGCTTTACTTCTTTTGGTGAAATAAGGCGTTTTGTTTAGTTTCACCATATAGCATGGAAGTCGTTTTTCATTATTTTTTTCATTATTTTAAACTTGGGCAAACACTATATAACGATATATTGTATTTAATTTGATGATAAATATACTTTTTTGATTTTCTTAATATATTACTTATATTTTATAAATATAATTCTGCCGTTCATGTCAGATACTTGTCTATGTACAGTACATGTATATATAGACCAATACTTACCATTGCCACCTTCAATATGGACCCATTTATCCGTGGAAATGGCCGTTATCCATACAAATGTGCTGAGACCAACGAGTACAGTGCAGGCGAAAAGAATTCGCCTCTCGATGAGAAGCGCTTGCAGTAGCGGTCGACGCTCTGCCGCGCCTACAGACGACGCGGTCGACATCTTGTCAGTCTCCATAGCTCCGTCTGTACTGATGGAAAAATTTTAATTAAAACGTTTATATGGCAGAATATTATCAAATTTCTTTTTGTTATAGAGATTAAAATCGTAAATAAATATTTTGCAGCCGTCTTGGCGCAGAGGCTATGATTGTAACGCGACGGTTTTGGGTGCGCACCCTACTTGAGGAAATGAATTATTTTTCGTCTAATGTTAATACAATGGAAATAAGACGAACATAAAATAACTTACAACCAAATATGTGTTACATATGATAGATATTTCCATTTGACCATGAGTCAAAAGAAATTATAAAAGCAAGAGCCAGTATTATATGAAAAAATGGCACGATTCTTAAAATTAATTTAACAAATCAAAATAAAAAATTGTACAAATGAAAAGACCGTTCGAGACTCAGGTGCACCAGTGGGTCAAACGCGACTTTGTGAGGTTGTGCTCTCGATCTCCACTTGAGGAAATGAAATATTTAACATTTGTATTTTTATTTATTATTTTTCGCTGTGGTATTGAGGTGGTGCACCGGTGCATCTGCAACTCAATACGCATTGCCTCCAGAATACTGCAGAAAATTAGGACCGGAGTGTCTTAACACTATGTTCTCACTGCTTACTCTGCCGTGTGTAGGAAACAGCGTCCAGATAAATATTATTATTTATAATTTAATGTGTTTTGTATATAAAATATCATAAATGGACAGCGCCCATACAGCTGTGAAGTTCGCTGAACTGCACTCCGATATTTTCATTTAAATACAGCGCTTAATGTTTACACATTACTGATTGACACAAAAAAAAAATGCTAACTTCAAAAGGGTCTTTGTTTTGGATATATTTAATATTAGATCGAAATCAGATTTTGAGGCCAGTCGTGGCGCAGGGGCACGAAGTGTAACTGTGGATGACAGGCTTCGATTCCCAATCGATTAAAATAAATATTCAATATAAATAAATAAATACGAGGTCGTTGTGGCGCAGCGGCACAAGGGTTTGACTGTAACGCGACGGTTGTGGGTTTGATTCCCACTCGAAGAAGTGCAATATTTATTTACGTTTATATTTCCATTTCTTCACTCTGGTGTCAAGGCTCGGCGCTGAGTTCTGCCACTCAACATAAAATGCCTAAAGAATTCGGCAGAAAGTGGGGAACGGAGTGTCTTCACACAAGGTTCCTTCTACCTACCCTGCTGTGTTCGGGATACAGGATACAGTGTGAAGCTGTCTTAAATATTCAATAATTTCATTCTTTTCGCTCGCGCGTTTCAGTTTCGGCACTCAAGACGCAATGCCTCCAGAATTCGGCGGAAAACGAGAAACGGAGTGTCTTAACACTAGGTTCCCTCTGCGAACCCTGCTTTGGATGGGATACACCCGTATGCACGACGATAAATATTTTATTATTTTATTAGATAAAATATTTTAGAACACTCTTTCCTTTAATTAATTCAAAAGGAGTTAGGAGTTATTAACGAAAAATGTATACATTTTATAGGACTACGTTTTACAATTTATAAAAAAATATCAAAAATATCAAAGTAAATTTATGTATACAGGACATGCATTTTACGTACGCGTTGACATTTATATTTTATCACAGAACGAGGTCTGCCACATACATAGCTTGTAAATGTGCGGTAGTCAAAAGGAATTGAGATTGACATTTTACGATCACAGCTTTACTTAAAATTTTATTATACATTCCTTTTTATATCCTCAATTTTTCAAGATCTTGAGTTATCAAGATGTAGGGATGTATACTCTCTTTTAATTATACAAAAAAACATGTGATATCTAAAATATGCTTCTGTCAGCATCTCTTATCATCTTTCGTCATTTCATCATATGCCACAAAATTTACTGCTTTTTTTTGGTTTTCTCCTAATACTGACACTGACACTGGCAGATTATTTTGCACCAGTTATCGCAAAATCAGGATATTAAAAAAAATTAAAAAAGAGAGCATTCTCATAAGTGCTATAGTACAATAAAATATTCTTCTTAAAAAGATTTTACTTAAAATTTACTTAAATTTATTTAAATTAAAGGAACCTAATAAATTTATGTATAATTAATAATACCTACTTCCACTAATATACGAGTATTATTACAATACACTTAACATTTCAGTGTATTTTAATACTTAACGTTTATTATTCATTAAACATATGCTTTAGTGCTCCACTTATAGGCTTTATTACTTAAAGCATTAAATATATATTTGGAATATATTTATTATATTAAAAATTAAATGAAATTAAATTGGTATCACGCTGTATCCCGCACACAGCATGGTAGGCAGAGGGATTCTAGAGTTAAGACACTCCGTTCGCCACTTTACGTTGCATGACAAGACAAGACACAAGAGCGAAGACATGAAAATATTAATAAATAATTTATTACGTTGATTGGAAATCGAACTCCCAACTTGTCGGCTGGCCATTATTATTGTAACATTTTCATTCCATAATTAAAAACCACGCAATACTTGTAAATTGAATTTCCAAGAACACAGGAAACAGTGAAGTGACGAACACGCTACGTATATAAACAAAGACTGCCTGTTAAATAGAATGTTGGTTACGACGCGATCATATTTAATGGCGTTTGTGCCGTGAATAAAATTCTCTTTGCGTTTACCTCATTTATAATCTAATATATTATATAGAAAATGTTGATATCTGTGTAAAAATATAAATTATTTGTGTAACCTTTTATTTGTTTTGACATGTTTATATAATATGAATTGATGCATGTATGTAACAGTTTTAATTAAAGTAATGACATATTCAGTAAAATATGTTTTAAAGATTAAGAATAGACGCCAGTTTAGGCCAGCCGTGGCACAGGCTGAATCCCGCATATAGCAGCAGGGTAGACCGAGGAAACCTAATATTCAGACACTTAGTTCCCCGCTATCCGCAGAATTTTCGATGTATTGATCCTTAAAATATAGTATAGATTTTTTTTAAATCGCCTCCGATATTTATAAAAATATAAATTCGGGCTCTTAAAAATATTTAATTGAACACGTATTTAGTGTTTTTTTTAGAACGCAATCCCTAAACTGAAATTAATATCATAAACACATTTAATAAATATTCGGATAGTTCAAGCGGGCGAAGCCGCCCAGGTCGGCTAGTTTATAATAAAAGCTAACCCAATAATATCATATACTTAATTGTCATAAGCTGCGTCATTTTTAATTATATTTATTTATTCACCCACCCCTTAGGTGCTCAGGCGTCGAGACGCCGGGGGACGTCTCCGATGACATCACGCAATATTTACACAAAACCTACTTCAATATTAAACATTCCACTCTCTTCAATACAGTCTTTATAAGGCCGAGGGAGAAGATTTATAGAAAGAAATCCATCGTTTGTATAGGATAAGCTCTTTTTATAGCAAAGTAGCTATTTAAATATGAAAACTATAAGTGTGCCGCTTGTCTTTGCCCTCTTATACAACACAATTATTTATTTTCTAATCTCGATCACTTTCGTGTTCTAATAACAGTATCATTTTAAAGCCAATATTCATACATTGAAAGTTTAAATGTTTCAGCTAATTCAATATAACACTTGTTTTGTAACAATATTGTTGCATAGAGCTATTTAAATATACATAACTTAGTTATTTGTGAACCGATTACAGTAAAATAAATTCTACAATACATTTTAAGGAAAGTTTGCCAAAATAGTATAGTGAGGATTATATTTGAATCGGTTAAGTTGTTTATGAGATTAGCGTGACAGACAGACGTAACGACCAAATATTTTCAAAATTATTAACATTTTTTATTATATATTTTTCATGTACATATATATGTACATGAAAGATCAGTTATGATTTTATTAAAAATATAGATATAAAAAAAATCCACTGTAACTAAATACTAAATATTATATACTTTTATCAGCAACTTATAATAAATTTTCGGTCATAATATTACGACGTTAAATTAGATGTCACCTACTTAAAAATATAAGTTTTTCAACATCAGCATTTGCTACATAGTATTTAAGGAGTGGCGGAATTCAACACCTCTCTTTGTCTTGTTACCAGAGCGAGGAAACGAAATTTTTTTTATTCCACACAACTTCGTTGTACAGTCGTAGGCCTGTCTCTATGCCACGACGGCCTCTTATAAAAATGTAAATTTTGAACATAATATTACAAGTAAGTGCTTACTTCTTACAAATCCAATCTATTTATAAATCAATAGATCCACAAATACAATGGTCGCACTAGAACGAACCTAGGCAGCGAACGAAAATAACTAAACCTATAAAATTCAACGCTCACAATGAATTGGTATAGACAAGCGGACTCGTAAACTTTATGTTGCCATTTATTGAGAAAAAAAAATAATAATAATAAGATATTTTTAGGGTTTCGTGTCTCATAAAAAAACGGACCGGCATGACTGATTTCGTCTGTTCATCTGTCAAGACCAATTATCTCAAGATTTCGTGAATGTTAGGAACTGAAATTAATTTCAGGTAACCATTTCAGGTTTCTATGGTAAAAGCACAGAAAAAAAAAACTTTGCAAGATAACACAATGAAAAGACGAACATGTATGCAGTAGTTTTTGGTATATTTTGCATGAAATTCAACACGTAATCAATGTCTGAAAATTCTGAAGAATCAAGAAATTTGACATGAAATTATAATTAATGGAAAAATAAAATGTAATACCTTCTATTTGTACTTCATTTTTTCACCACTTAATCAAATCTATAGAGTCTTTTCCGTATAAATATACTTATATAGTAAGCTACACTTTCCGTTGACTTACAATTCTGAAACTGATACAGAACCCTCAGTGAGCTAGTCCGACTCGCACTTTACTGGTTTTACATATTAAATGATAAATATTTGTTCTGCCCTTTACGAACAAAATAAATATTTCATGGAGTTTCAATATAACAATTCTTCAACTCGCATCAGATATATAAGATATACTCATACCTAATTATATAGAAAGTCTAGTTCTAATCCCACACTAGTAAATGCTTAAATACAAAATATATTTGTTTTCGCTATTGTAAAAAAAAAAGTAAATGAAAAAGTAAAAAATATATTATAAAATAGATTAAATACATAGTCTGTAAAACATATTTTCATGAACACTGTACAAAACTACATACATTTCACCCACGACAATGTCCGTCTATTCTATTTTCATACAAAAACACATTTGGAGACGCGGGAGCGCGGACGGTCCACTCGAATGCGTGAGATGTCATTAGCCGACGGATTCACATCGTTAATTTTATTTGCTCATCTCGTATCATGACGTGTTTATGAAAGTGACAGGTCACTAGTATATTATTTTGTTCTCGATACAACGTATGATATTTTGTGAGATATTTACATATATACTACAATTACAGCCATCTGCAAATACTATAACAGTCATAATAATTCAACTATTTAAGAGTTAATAAGTTTTTATAACTGAAGATTAAAATATTTTTTTTTTCAGCTTCACGCTGTTTCCCGCATGTAGTAGTGTAGGCAGAGGGAGCCTAATGTTAGGACATGCCGCTCCCCGTTTTCCACCAAATCTTTGCTGTTGGGTGACGGAACTCATTGTCACGCATTGCCACCACACCAAATATTGTATTTTCTTGAGTAGGAATCGAACCCACAGCCTGTCCCGTTATAGTCACTCTCTAAACTTGTATTTATATATATTAATTTAGGAAATGTATTATTGGAAAGAGAACCATAGAATCGTATTGCACCATAGCTAGCGGAATCAGCTGATATAACAGCTGATAAGAGTCGCTACTATTTTCATGTTATCACATCCATACTCAAATCTAAACTGATATGCTTCAATAGTGGGCTTATACGTAAGTTATATCAATAAAAGTGTGACCGATTCTAAGCTATCAAAGGAAAATAAATATTTACTTATAATAGTTTGGATTATTTTATCGTAAACATAATGCAATGTCGTTATATATTGATATTAACTGTAGATACCCACCTAGTAGTATATTATGCAATTCGTTGAAAACTCTTATTTCTACTACTAGCTGGCTAGGCAGAGGGAACCTTGTGTTAATACACTCCGTTCTCCACTTTTTGCCGAATTCTGGAGGCATTGCGTGTTGAGTGGCAGAACTCAACGGAGCATTAGTTTTGATTATTTTAAAAAAATACGGCCTATAATATCTGTTATTATTAAATTTGCAAATGAGTAAAGAAAGGATGCTGTTATATGTATTTGCTATTAGAAGAGATATTTTAAAATTTTCTTATAATAGATAAGTGTTATTTTAAGTCTGCTTCTCGTATATTACCGAAATAACCTATAATATTTCAATAGCCGGTTTACATTGAATACGTTCGATTATAGATTTATTAAAACAATCTACATGTTATGTATGTGATGTATGTTAAAATTTTGAACATGGAATAAGTACGTGAATATTATTAGTACGTAAGTAAATATTATAAAAAATTTCAGCTTACTGTAAATATATTTTAATTTTGAGAATTTTTTTTTTAGATTTCAATGAGTACAGATTATATAGATTTTATTTATCTTAAGGATCAAGAAACCGACAGAAAGTCGCATTTTTTATTTCTTTCTCCACTTTCTACTTCTTTACGAAAGTTGCGTTGAGGGGCGGAACTCAACGCCACGTTTTTTTTTCCAAAGCTAGGAAACGAAAAATTCCCCCAAATGCAAATCAAACGCACAACCTTCACATTGACAAGCAGATGTTAAGAAATGGTACATTTACAAATTTACAAATTGTTTCGTAGTTCCACTTGACTCGATCGTTTTTATGATACCGTTACGACATTTTGTAAATTATAGCTATTTATACTAAATTTAATTGATGATATTGGCTGTCTAACTGTGAGAATTGGCAACGTTTCTAACTTTCTCGTTGGTGTTCGTAACACATTCATATTAAATGTGATATTATGTAGGAAATCACCACTAATTGACTTATAATGTATTTTTATGATTGACAGATTAATATAAGTTTTAATAAAATAAGTTATATTTTATATTATACATCTAGGATGTATGTTTATAAAATGTTAACTTAATTATTATTAATTAAAAAAAAATCACACGGTTTGAATAATTGATTGTTAGATATTAGTCAAAATAAAAATAAAAAGCTATTGACTTCAATAGTTATACGTTAAATGTTATATCGATATTTTTTTAGTTTAACGTTACATGCCGAATATAGTAGAGTAGGCAGAGGATATTACAGAGATTAGAGTATTACAATGGAACGGGCAATCATCGCATTTATTTTGATTTCAATCGACCACATTCTATAGATATAGATACAAATAGATAACAAAACTCTCTATATTGTCTCTAGTCAACGGTACGGAATAGGGCACTCGTCCAAAATTGTTGTAACGTAAACACTATACCATGCAATACAACCTAATGAAAGATTTAGTAGTTAGTTCTAAGAATATTTACAAAATGTCGAGCGAATTGACGAGATGAGCCTTTCCGAGTTTTCTTTTTCAGTTGCCACGCTTCATTCTATGTGTAATGGCATCCTTTAAGTATGAAACTCGTTTTACTTTGTATTTTATTTTTTGTTATTTGATTTTGCTTCACTCTGGTCAGGTCGTATCGTATACGTCGCAGGGAACCTGACATGGTAGGCAACGGGAATCTGGGAACCGTTCTTACTTTCCACCGAATTGTTGAAGAATTGCGTGTTGAGTGCCGGTATTCCCTTCTGCATCGATATTAGGGCGAGGAAACGAAGATATTAAACATTTCAATACTTCGAGTGAGAATCGAACTCACAACCGTCTCACAATCTCTCGCTTAATATTCGTACTATACTAATATGTATTTTTACATTGTGGCTTTTGAATTTTTATTACGTACGGATACCGAAATCCATGATATCCGGTCTAGGCAGGCATTTCGCCAAGCACTAGAGTAAATATGTAAGAAACCTAGCAACAAGGTAATAATAAAGAAATATTTCTACGTTTTGTAAAACGAGGAGGTCAGCTATATTATTTTTTGTATTTGCTTACACAAGCATACAAACATATCTGAGTGGGACTCGGGGTGGAGAATTATTTAATATTGTTATTTTCATACACTGGAAACGAAGGAGAGAACGAAGCTAAGTTCCGCAATTCAACAATGCCTGGAGATTTCAGTGGAAAATAGAGAACGAGTGCCTTATCATTTGGTACTCAGGTTTACTCAACTTATCCTGCTATGATGCTGATGATGATGATATAAAAACTTGTAAAAATATAGTATAGACAGTGATAATAGATGAGGACTTTTCATCGCTTTTTAACCAACATAAGATTACAAAATCTTTGTAAAATATTTTTTTTACTTTTTAGCTCTTGGTTTGAAGTCGGTTTTTCTATAAAGAAATATAGCATAAGCTAAAAATTATTATTTTTTGTTGGTTACCTCAGAATTTTCGACCGGGTGAGCCATTTTTATTTAAAAGCTTTGTGGTCCCTTTTATGATCCCGTACTTCTTAAGGAAAAAAGAAACCTTATAAGTTCACTTTGTTATCCGTCCGTCTGTCAAGAGCCTTTATCTCAAGACGTGTAGGTCATCTAATATAATCAAAATAGAGTTGATATTCAAACCATATTCTCTGACATACGGTGGTATATGTACTTAAAAAAAGTAATGGCCGTTTTTATCGCAGAAAACGCGCATTTGGACACTATAAATCGAATTAAAATTAATAGGGTACTTCCGTTTATGGTCCGGCTTCAAAATATATTTGTTCGGACAAAACTGGCATATTTTTTTTATGTAAAATTCAATAAATTCTGTAATCTCCATTGGAGGCGAATTTTTTTCCTTTGCGAAGTCGTTTTAGAATTGTATTGTATTATGTAATTTCAGTCTTACAATAAATGGTATATAATTATTATAATAGTTTCAGTTTGATAAAATGTTAAAGAATTAAGATCGTTTCTTTCATTTTAATATTTGTTTTAAATGTTTAAGAGAAAAAATCGGAACATTTACAAGTCTACAATGCTTTAGAGAAAATAAAAAAAATAAATTAAAAATAAAATGGAATTTGCCGCGTAATCAAAATCTACAGATTACTTCACATGACCCTACAATTATGAAATTGTAGATCCATGGTAAAAATGAAAAAAAAATCCGTAAGATGAAAATAAAGGAAAATCTTTAAAAATTTGACATTTATAGATGAAATTTATCTACAAATAACGATAGAAAAAATCTTTACTTATATTTGTAGTTCACTACATACAAAATGTCCGATTTGTATACGGTAGATTTTTTTTTGTCAAGATAAAAGTTAGTATTGTAAATGAATAATAAATGCTCAATAATAAATTGCTTATAAGCAAAGTACAAAGAACTTTCACTTTGAAAGAACATCTTTTACTTATCCAAGAATTAATAAAGCCAAAATTGTATGATATCTGATAACTGGCATTAGAAATCGTTAATGTAGTTTCGTTGTTCAAAACTAAACGTAAACAAATTTCACTTGGAAGCTTTTAGTATTTCATGGATAGTTAGAATTCCTGTTTTAACTTGTGTTCTTGGAACTACATCTATACTTTATATACATATATCAATCATCGACATATATATTATGGACAATATTAAAAACACTACTCATATTATATTCTTTAAAATTTTAATATATCTTCAGTCGATCCTTTTAATATAAGAATGGACTTAAGATGAAGTAAATTAAGAGGAAATTGCATTAAAAAAGAAAGTGCATTAAAAAATATATTTAAAGTTGTTATTATTGGTGGTTCGGCAAAATCCAACGCCCCGCTATTTTACTAGATATTTCAATATTAATTACACATTTTATTACATTTTTTAATAAATATTTTGATAAAAATTATAAAATGTAGCTGATTGTTCTATTTTTTAACTTCATTCTGTATCCCACACATATCAGAATAGGCAGAGGAAACCTGGAAGTCGAGTGGGCATCGAACCCTCGAACAGCAACACGCTTGTGCTCCTGCGCCACGACTAGCCTTAAAAAATTGTATTATATTTTCAATGTTTTCGTAAGTTATATCGTTAGAAAAGAAAAGCTTCTTAAGAGATAGACAGCTTCCAACGAAGTTTCTTCAGATGCTACACGATATGTCTATTATATAACTTGTATCATCAATCAAGATATTGGGGCTTTGCGAAAACATACCTTAATTTAACAAAAAGTCAATAAAAAATGACTAATTAAATATATTATGACCTAGACGCCGTCGTGGCGCAGCGGCACAAGGTGTGACTGTAACGCGATGATTGTGGGTTCGATCGCCACTCGAGGAAGTGAAATATTTATTTACAATTATATTTTCATTTCTTCGCTCTGGTGTCATTCTGTTTTAATGTCTTATTAAAAAATTAACTTTAGATCCTAATAATTTCCATAACATGCGGTCCGCGTAACGTTCGTAATTCGCCTTTGATGCCAAAGAGATTTACTGCCTCAGTTAACTTGGAATTTATTCTATGTGGTCCTCACGTCGTGGTGATCCTCCTGCAAGGTTCGATGGCTGTGGCTGATGTGCGGCCTCTCTATGCGTATATCGGTGGAGAGGATTCAAGCTGGGTTATTCGGACTCTCTCAAAGAGTTCCACACTACTATCTATCTGTAAAGTATACCTGCCCTGTACGCGGGTCTGCATGATCGCAATTTTCAGCGTTCCGTACCAATTTCAAGTACAATGCTCATGCTACTAATACTAAATTACTGTTTGTATTTAATATTTTTTAAATACCTATTTGAAACATATTGTATAATTTGTACTGTAATTATAAATCTTTGAATTTAAAATTTAAACTGTGTTACATAATTTTTTTTACAAAATAATTAAATTGTGTTAATTTGTTTTTTGCTCAAACTTATAACTATAAACCTTTTTCAAATGATCTACATATAAAGTCAAATATAGCTTATGGTTTGTATTACTTTAATATCTAGGTAGAATATTCGTTACTATTCCATTTATCTTTATGACAGTAAATTCCCAAGTCTCGGGAGTTCATACTAATTATACTGCATCAAACGCCCTACAGCATCACGCGGATAGGCAATTATGACCTAACTACCCTATTAGTCTTAATAAGGGCAACGATATTCTTGTGCGAAGTCTTGTACATTGATTTTTAACTAATTAGGTAGTGACCCATTTTTCTGTTTTTGGCCTAGCTGCTTAATATATCCGTGGATATGTCACAGAGAGTTGGGACCAGCAGTAGGGCACAAGCATGTGACTGTAAACCTAACTGATTATCTGTTCGATTTTCACTTTATGAAGTGAAAGTGAAAATTTCATAGAAATAATTTTCATGATAATTGAAAAAGAAAACGTAACGCTTTTGCTGAGTAATAAATATTCTAAACAAAGAACTGTAAATTCAAGCGTTGCTGGGAGAGAGATATAGAATTCACAAATCTATTTTTTTGCTTTGCTCTATATTTATACTTAGTTTTACAAGTAACATGTTGTTTAAGCTGAAGACGAAACGCTGTTTCTCGCACATAGCAGGTTAGGCAGAGGGAACCTTGTGTTTAGACATTCGATTCCCCATTAAGTCACTTCCTCCCTACCGTACCAAAGTAAGGTAATCAAAGTATTAAATAGAAAATATACCCCCAGCGGAAATCGAACCCACAAATCTCTGCACCACGGCGGCCTTTATTTCTTAATTATTGTAATTTTAAAATTTCATTTCAACGTAAAAAATATAGGAATAAATTGTAACTAAAATACACTTAGTATATAATTTATAAGCAAAATAAAAAATGTATCAATTTTATAGGTACGATACGTTTCTTAAAATGAAATTGTAGGAATTTACGCAAAGGAAAAACATTTAAAAAAATAGGGGCAGACAAGAAAAGTAGTGACAAGATAATCCGCGTCATTCTCTACTTTTCTTTGAGCTAGCACCGATGCGTGGTAAACAGAGAAAGTAAATACTACGCTTTGTAATAGTCATGAAGAGAAAATATTTCTATTATCTATATTCTTCCAAATGGGAATCGAATCTTTAACTTTCACCTTCAATATATTTTAATAAAAAAACTACTAACAAAATAGAATAGAAGCAAACCCGTAAACACGTTAAGAATAATAAAATGAACAGCTATTAAACTCAACAATTTCTAAACAAAAAAAACAATACGAGAAGCTGACCTGTTGATCGGAGCGCCGAATAAAAATGTCACTTCTATCACAATTTCTCATATATCCTGAGCATTTTCAAATATATAATAGTTATTTTATACCACTACGAATCACTGTTACATATTTGATAATTGACACTGAAGTTTCTGGTGGAGATTGGGTTTTTGGTGGGACGCGCGTACGTGTGTCCAGGGCGGTAGGTGCCCAAGTAACTAAGGACTGTTCTCGGGCGGGAAATACCACGTGGCCGGCCATACAAATTCGTTCGGTGCGCGCGTCTGTTACCGGGTTACAGCCACGAATCCCACACCAATTTCTTGCGTCTTGCTCTATTTTAGTCGAACTGCGGTATGCGAGTCTTTCTGTTTCTTTCCCTCTTGGTGTACGTTGTACGCGGTGTGGAATATTATTTTAAAGTTCTGCGAGCTTAAAAGTTAATGATAATAAATATTTACAGTTAATAAGGGGGAAGTTTTTTTGATAAATTTCTTTTATCGTTTATAACGATAATTTATGAAGCCAGTAGTGGCGCAGGGGTACAGGCGTGTGACTGTAAACGCAACAGGCTGCGAGTTCGATTTCTTCTCAAGGAAATGAAATATTTGATATTTTCATTTCTTCGTTCCAGCGTCGAGGCAAATTGCAATGTTGTGTTCCGTCTTTCAGCATGCAATGCCCTCGAGAATTTAACGGAAAACGGAGTTCGCACGGCATGAAGCTAAAAGAATATTAGGAGATATATAAAGTATTAAAAAATGCCTAATTCAAATATATGCATAAACGCAAACTGAATTTTACACTTTTCGATTTATTAAGAAATGAGTTCATCTATAATGCTTAACAACTGTAAATTGTCTCATGAAGGTAGCATTTGCAAAATTGTAATATTTGTAGCGACTATGGTATTACGAGGCCGTGGTGGCGCAGTGCACATGTATATGATTGTAACGCAACGGCTGTGGGTTCAATCCCTACTTGCAGGACTGGCATAATCCTTAGTTATTTCCGTTTCAGTAGCTTTTTTTTATGGGAGAGGACAAGGCAAACGAGCGTTCGGGTCACCTGATGGTAAGTGATCACCGCCGCCCACGACCCCATGCAACACCAGAGGAGCCACAGGTGCGTTGACGCCCTTTAAGGTGGAGGATGTTGGTCGCCGGGGCCCGACATTACCTAATGCGAAACGCAGTGGCAAGAGCCACTAGTTCACGCCGGTTTTAAATGTCAGGGGTGGTATTAATCCGGTCGAGTCTGCCCATGCGTGTTGCCATTACTGGTGACTTGACTACCACACGTACTTTAGTCGCCTCTTACAACACCGACAGCATTCAATGATCCTATTCTAAGCCGGAATCACACGGCTAATATTTTAAATATTTAATAACTTGTATTTTTATATACGACATCATTTAAAAACTAATACGCGGTGCTCTATGACAATTAAAAAATAATAAAAGAAAGGTATAGATCAATCGGTTACTAACTTACCTCCCTGCACAGATTAATAATAATCAAATAAATCTTTATTATTGTTATTTGCTCATATTATTTTCTTTATTTAAAATCTTCTTCTTAAATATCTGTCTGTCAAAAATCTTTGCAAGACATTGATGTCATCGTTAATCTTTAAACTAATTTTGTGTAAAAGTTCTTATTAACTGTTTATTTTTATATATCTAAAATGTTCAGGTGCGTTTTAAATATTATAATATGCTATTTACGCTTAAGTTCTAGTTCTATTTACTTATGTATAATTATATGTAATATTACTTATATATACTTATGTATATAGTATATAGTATATATAGGCCCACTCGGCGGAGGAGCTGTGACTATAACGCGACAGTTGTGGATTAGATCCCCACTCGGGGGAATGAAATATTATTTATGAATATTTTCATTTCTTTGCTCTGGTACCAAGACGAAAGCTTAGAGGTGAGTTCCTTCACTTAACACGAGCTGTCTAGAGAAATTCGACAAAAAGCGGGGAACGGAAAGTCTTAACACTAAGTTCTCTCTGCCTACCCGGCTATATGCAGGTTACAGCGTGAAGCTGAAATTATTATTATTATTATCTATATTTATTAAAATAATTTATCAATAAGTATTATGAATAAAGAGTCTTATTTTTCAGGAGTAAGGAAGAGCCACCATTAACTAAAGTAGATAGAGCAAGAATTGTTCTTGCAGTACACTGGAGAGGTTTCGTTTGCGTGCTTGTGCCTGTAGTGTTTATAGTTATGTTAATTCCATTTCCACCAGAGGTTATTATTATTCTTTATCTTCACGCTTTTTCCCGCATATGGCAGGATAGGTAGAGGTAACCTGGGATAAGACTGTTAAGACACTGTTGCCAGTGTGTTAATCACTTCCCCCTTTCGGTAGAATTTTGGAGACGTCGCGTGTTAAATGGTAGAATACATGGCCGCGCTTTCCCTCTTTTACCAAAGCGAAGACAATGAAAATATTTAATATTTCATTTCTTCGAGTCAGAATCGAACCAACAACCTGTCTCATTTTCTGTCACACTGTACCCTTACTCAACCAGTGTCCTCGAATTATTCGTCTCGAATTGTCTGTTGTTATATAAAATAATATTTTTTTTAATTATTAATAATAATATTTAATTAATATTTAAGCCATATCAATGGACCGCTTACTGTCTCAGTATAATGGCCGTGTTCTGGGTGACGGAGGTAATACCTCTGCCGGTCACGTCGTTCATACCGATCATCATTTTTCCCATTACTGGAGTTTTAGGTACCGTTGAAGTATGTATGGCTTATGTCAATGTAAGTTTGCATTGTTTTTAATGTTTAATATATATTATAACAAGATTTGTAGATTATACTAAAAAATAACATTAAAAATGTATAAAGTCCTACTACATTGTTTAATTTAGTTTTTAGGATTCCGTACTTCAAAACATAAAAACGGAATTTTTGGGGCGATTTGTTTGAAAAGCTCATTTCTACATCCAGAGCTGTCGTTGAATATTTTCCTCCTCAATATAAAATCTGCAGACAGAAATCTGCAAATTTTATGAATATGATATATAATTATGGCATTTAGATATGTTTACATATGATACATATTAATTTATTTCCAGGACTCCATGTTCATGTTTCTGGGTAGTTTGTTATTGGCGTACTCAGTCGAACAGTCGGGCCTTCATAAACGTCTTGCTTACTATGCCATTCGAAAAATTGGTTATTCGCATGTAAGGTAAGCATTTTTTTTTTCAGTTTCATACAAAATGCCACATGTAATATGGAATGCAGAGTGTTAAGACACTCCATTTCTCACTTTTCCCCGAATTCTGGAAAGTATTAAATATTTCATATTCTCGAGTGGATATTGAACCCACAGCCGCTTGTGCCACTGAGCCACGACTGGCCTCATATTATATTAAAATATATATTTTTTAATATTTCCATTTTATATTTTTAGGTTGTTGATCGCGATGTGTATCGTCACTACTTTTGTGTCGATGTGGATTACCAACACCGCTGCTACGACCATGATGGTGCCGATTAACTTCGCTGTACTCAAAGTGTTCGAAGATGTGAGATGATAGATTTTTTAATTAACATTGTAAAATTACATGACATTTTATTTAAACTGATGCAGAAGTAAAAATATATTATATTATTGCAGTAACACTTGACTGGATTAAAATAATTTTATGATTTTATTGCACTCATGTAGCCATCTTTAATTTATTGTATTTTTATTGAGGCCAGTCGTGGTGCAGTGGCACAAGCTTGTTAGTGTAAACGTTGTTGGTTCGATTTCCACTTAAGGATTTTCATTTCCACGCTCTGGTTTTGAATTTCACCACTCATCACGCAATGTCTCCAGAATTCGACGGAAAGTGGGGGGTGGAGTGTCTTAATTCTAGACTCCCACTGTCTACCATGCTACGTGCGGAATACAGCGTGAAGGTAGAAAAAACCTTTTACGAAATTGAATTAATGTGTGATATTCGCGTAATAGCTGAATAATAACAATTTATTTTACTTTCAGCAAAAGCTACTCAAAATTTACGATACAAACAAAGCAGGTGAAAAAGAAGCGTCTGATATAACGACCTGTTACTTTTGTACCGCCACTTATTCAGCCACGATAGGTTTGTTCTTATATTTTATTTTACTATAATACATATAATTATTATTTTTAATGATGATAACAGTAGTATATAATACAATTTGTAATTAATTTTTGAAATTTTATTATTTTAGGTGGTATCGGAACTTTAGTTGGAACGGCTACAAATTTGGTATTTAAGGGGCTCTTTATAACGTACGTTCTTTTATTTATATTCAAAGAGATCAAAGAATTGATACCAGTCGACTCTCAGGGGCACGAGCGTGTCTTTAAACGCGAAAGAGTGTGGGTTCGATTCCTACTCTAGGAAATTAAATATTTTCATTTTTTACTCTGGTGTGAAAATAGTAATACAACTGTGCCAAATTTTCATTACAAAAAATACAAAACACTATATTACCATTTATTTGAAAAATTAAATATACATACTGTACAGGCGATTTCCTCAAGCCCCAGAGCTGTTGTCGTTCCCCAAGTTTTCTGCATTCGGCATACCTTGTATGATATTGATGGATCTGACCATGATTATTTATATGCTCATCGTATACATTGGTATATTAAGGTAAATTTCCATTTTATCATATTAATTAGTATATATATAATAAATGTATTTACAATTTTAGGATTATTTGATTTTCTTTTATAAATGTGAACAAGCCGTACATTGCATTGTAGGCAGATTGAACCCACAACCGTCGCATTACAGTCACACGTAATCACAGAACACTTGTGCCGCTGTGTTCTGTGATTACGTTGGTTTAGAAACTGTTTTTTTTCTATGGTCTTGAGATAAATGATCGTGACAGACGTACAACAAAGTGATTCTATGCGGGTTCCGTATTTTTCTTTTTGAGGTACGGAACGCTACAAATGTTAAAAGAAATGACATTTGAAATAAATTTGCTTCCGTCACTTAAATTGGATGCACGATTAAGTTCCACCATTTAATTGACACAGGATGAAAATTTATAATTTATGGCTCTTATTATATTTTAATATTTGTATTATCTTAGGCCACGTAGTGCAGCAGCGAAACAAGCTAAACTAACTCCGGAAGGTATAGCTGCTGCAAAGAAAACAGTTGACGCAGATTATGCTCGCTTAGGGAACATTACTTTTTGGGAACTGGTAAAACCATTTGTTTGAAATTTTAATCACATCTTAATTTAACATTCATTTATATATATATATATATATATATTCGGCTTCACGCTGTATCCCGCACGCAGCGGGTTAGGCAGAGGGAACCTCGGTGTTAAGACACTCCGTTCCCCACTATCTCCCGAATTCTGTAGGCGTTGAGTGACAGAACTCAACGCCACGCTTTTCCTCGAAATAGAAATTAAAGAAATATTTCATTTCTTCGAGTGAGAATCGAACCCACAACCGTCGCGTTTACGCGCGACACCTTTGTGCCGCTGCGCCACGACGGCACGTGGATCATGTTATAGCCTGTAATATATACATACAGATTGTAATATGATGCACGGATCAACGTTTGTCTATGAGTAGATGACCTTCCTTCTGCCTACCCTGGCTGTATGCGAGATACAGCGTGATGCTTATTTTTCTATAGACACAGATTGGAACTTATTATTTGATTTTGTTGTTGCATATTTGTATGTATTTGTAAGTTCAGTTTTAGAGCAGACAGACGGTCACGGTCGTGTACCATTTACATACATTTTAGTCTTCTGTTATTTATTTTTTTTGCAGATGGTTTTATTATTATTCGGAGGTGCTATGGTGGCGTTCTTTTGTCGATCCCCACAACTGTTTCCCGGATGGGGTGACGCTATCAACTCATATTTTGCCTTGAATGATGAAAAATTGTATGTGTATTATACATATATTTACGTGAATAATTATTTAACTTAGTGCAATATCGATTGATGCTGGTGATGTTATATCGTAGCGTTCGTGACTCTGCTCTCGCTGCGTTTGTTGCTTTTCTGATGTTTCTTCTCCCGTCGACGTTGATATTCTTCCAAAACTGCAAAGCGAAATGTAAGTAAATTTTAATCTTACACTTAAAATGAAGTATTATATATATATTAGTTTAAACTCTTTTAAAATCAATAAATTAGATATATTTATTTGGTTCTAAACCAAATATTTTAAATAAATTATTTATTGCTTTATTTCAGTTCACGAAGACTTACCTAAGAAACGTATCGATTCAGTACTTAATTGGACATCGTTAATAAGAGAAATTCCTTATAGTTTCACTTTTCTGCTTGGTTCGTATTTCCCTTTTTTAATAGTTGGTGTAATTAATTGTTTCCAATTGAGGTAATTAACGGTATTAAAACTGATTACTCTTATAACATAAGACATATGTAGAATTTGTGTCTAACTGACGATGGTGCAATCATTTTTAGTGTTTTTAATTGGATATTATAAATGTTATTAAGATGAGTTCTAAAGTAAATATATTCTGGACTACCTATTTGTAAATATATTTACAAGTAGGTAGTCCAGTTCCATTATTCAATCGCTCGATGGTACTCTAATATAGTACCGTCATCTAATCTACATGCAATACAATACAATAATAAAAAAACTGAAATCTACAATATTTTTTTATGTACAATAATATAAATATTTAAATATACATTTAAAAAAATCATATACATAATAAATAAAAGACATGAAGATATTAAAAAGTGCAAAAGCCAACGGCACGCGGTGTTCCCAGGCGGTCACCCATCCAAGTACTGACCGCGCCCGACGTTGCTTAACTTCGGTGATCGGACGAGAACCGGTGTGTTCAACGTGGTATGGACGTTGGCGATAGCGATAACGAATTACTAATTTAATAAGTAATATATTTTATATATTACATTATAGAAATTATACATTTTATATTTACTATTAAAAAAGATTATTATTCAGACACGTTCTTTCGATTGACAATGAACTAGCCGAGAATATTGGATATTACATGTTCAGCTCACGCACACAGCAGGGTAGGCAGAGGGAACTTCTTGTTAAGATACTCCGTTCCCCACTTTCTTTTTAATTCTGGAGGCATTGCGAGTTGAGTGGCAGAACTCAACACCGCGCTTTGTTTCGACACCACGGCGAAGAAATGGAAATATAAACGTAAATAAATATTTCACTTCCTCTAGTAGATATCGAACTCACAACAGTCGCGTCACAGACACACCCTTAGGTGTGCTACGACCGCCTCATATCCCACTCCTTTTACATTCAAATGCTGTCTCACTGCACTACAAGGCCTTGAAAATAAAGGCAATACTCCAGTATATTTTGTTCTGTATTTATTTACTCATATAAATGTTTAAAATTGCTTTCTGAAAGGTATCTAGACAATTCCTGGGTAGTTCAATCGAAGGAATCTAATTTTAGGATATTAATTAAATACTATTATTTCATAGTTAATTTAAAATTATTATAATACCTACTATATATTAATAAGTTTATTTGTCTGTACTGTCGCCAACGTCCATACCACGTTGAACACACCGGTTCTCGTCCGATCACCGAAGTTAAGCAACGTCGGGCGCGGTCAGTACAGTAACACAACAAGATATACAAAATGAACTATTGGTACGATTCACACTCGGAATGAGTTATTTTGGTTTTCCTCATAAGACGAAGTGCAGCAGAAAACCCTTTGTAATAAGTCTCCTCAATTTACCCATCACCAAATTATTTCAAATTTTTCAGGCGGTGGATTCGCCTTATCGGACGCAGCTAAAAAAACAGGACTCAATGTCAAAATAGGGGAGTTCTTACAAAACTTGAAAGATTTACCCAATATTGTCATCCTGTTGTTACTTATTATATTTGTCATTCTCGTCACGAATATCACTTCAAATGTCGCTGTGTGCAATGTTTTAGCGCCGATATCCATGCAATTGGTAATGTACAATATTAATTTTATGATATAAATATATATATATATATAGAAAGTGGGGAACGGATTGTCTTAACACTGGGTTCCCTCTGCCTATCCTGCTGTGTGCGGGATACAGCGTGAAGTTGATAAAGCTGAAATATATATAAAAAATAGACATGATGGAAGAGTCTGTCTCCTTTCACGGGAGCAGCAGCAGCAAAGCAGCGTATCGTACCCTATATGAGTACAATATCGTCATAAAAGTACAGTCATGCATTATATTATATATATTATATATAATGTATGACTCTAGAAAAAACTGTCCGAGTGCTCGAGCAACTGAACGATATATTCTTATCAAACTACGTAGATTTTTTTTATAACTTACTGGTTGTTTACGTTAAGGAGATTTTTTCATTGGAATATTGTAAAGTGTACTTTACATAATACATTTTAGGCTAAAGAAGTTGGTAGGAATCCACTGTGGTATTTGCTGGCGTCTGGTTTCTCGTCTTCGTATTGCTATATGCTGCCCGTTGGAACACCAGGAAATCTCGTCGTGCAAAGCGCCGCAAGAATTCCTACGCGAAAAATGGTTTTCACATCATCATACTGTAGTAGTAGCCCGTATCTCCATTTCAAGTATAAAATAATGAAACAAAGAATATAATAATATCGCGTTGTCGCAGAAATTTCTGGAAAATGTCGCCGCGACCAACTAATATAGCAAATTTCAGTAATTTTCGACTGTATATTCTCAGTCAGCCACTCAGTAAGCGGGGGACCTTTATTTAGATTGATTATTTTTGTATTTTATATGGACAAGAGGTTGACTGAAGCCCAGTCCCAGCCTTTTACTGTCCAACATGGTAAAAATGGCACCCCATTTTCAGTCAAATTTTGGAGGCACTGCGAGTTGAGTGGCGAAACTCAACGCAGCCAGTTCTCAAAGTAGTTTTTCTATTATACAATATTTTTAATTTATATATTTTTTATTTTATTTTATTTCTGTACATTAATTAAATGAATACAAAAGAAAATTGCGAAGTGTCAAAATAGCAAAATCTTGAAATATGAATTTTCAATCTTCTAATGAATTTTTTTTCTTACAGATAATAGCGGGCTTGGGACCTACAATTACAACTATAATTATAACTTGGCTCGCCGTATATTTCTACGCCCCTATAATTTGGCCGGAACTTAACAGCATGCCAGACTGGGCAAACTGATGTTATATTCTAATTCAATTTCCAATATGATAATTTATGTAGTTTATTAACACGCACACGTTAACGTTGTGTGTTCTATATAAGTGCCTGTATTTTTATCTTCTAGAAGTTTTTAGCATGTTATGTTGGATTAATTAAATGAATTATTAATTTATGTTATGGTTTAATTTATTAAAATGTAGTTTTTCTTTATCTATCTAAAAGTAGTAGTATATAAAATTGTTTTAAAATTCCTTAGGTACAAAGTATTACATAAGTGTTAATTATAATAAAAAAGACACAGGCACCTCTGAGACTGTGGAATCTATTGTTTATAAAATAACTGGTTATCTCTAAAGTCGGTTTAGTGATAGCCTATTATTATTGAATTATCATTATTTCGTGCCACCCTTGCGGCTTCGCCCGCTTGAACTATTTGAATATTAATTAAATATATTTCTCTCTCTTATATATACATTCTCTCGGGTGCGAATCGAACACTGCGCTAAGACGGCCTAGTACTTATACATAAATATTATTTCATATAGTAATGTTTTCACTATATCATGACCAACTTGACTTTACTTAAAATATACAAGAAAACCCCTTTTTTTGCGCTTTGATTGTCGCTAATAATATAACATTGAAATGGACGTTCCGGATCAAAATGATGACGAAAATACTACAAACACTGCAGAAAATGTGTAAGTCTGGTTACTCTAATAATATCTATTGGGCGAATAGTGGGGAACGGAAGTCTCTTAATGGCAACGGAGCATCTTACCACTAGGTTCCAGGTTCCATCTACCTACCATAGCAGTATTAGGCTAATATATAATGTGACCAAGGGACACAAGTGTGTGACTGAAACGCGACCGTTGTGGGTTCAATCCCCATTTGAGGGAATGAATATTATTATTTCTTAATATTTTCATTTCTTCCCTCTGGCACCAAGGTGAAAAGTCCGGCGTTGAGATCCGCCACTCAACACGCAATGCTTCAAAACATTCGGAGGATAGCGAAGAAGAGTATTTTAACACTGGGTTCCCTCTGCTTAAGCTGCTGTATGCGGGATACAGCTTGAAACTGACTAAATTTAATTCTTTTTAAGTATTATTTCACGCTAGTTTCTAAATATGTATAGGTAATAGGTTCTCTCAATAAGCTTTGCAAGATGTGAAAACAATAATAAATTGATTAATTTTCATTATATTTCATTCATAAGTTACATTAATGGAAATTATGAAAAAAAATTATGTATATATATTTTTTTTCAACAAGAAAACTTATTTCCTTTTTTTGTTTGTTCAAATATATACTTTATTTCTTTTCAGCTTCACGCTGTATCCCGTACGTAGCACGGTAGGCAAGGAAACATGGGAACCTAGTGTTAAGAGACTCTAATCTCATTAACAAGCTTCCGGGCCTCAATTTACGCCCAATTTAAGATATTTAAGATACTTTATTATTTATTATATAATTTAAGATACTTTATTATTTATTTACAGTAATGAAGAATTACTAACGTGTATGGAAAAAACACGTTTGTTTATGTGCACGCACTGGCGAGGAATTATATGTATCATAGTGCCATTAGTTTTAATACCTATACATCTCTCTTTTCCACCGGAGGTAAATAAATAAAATAATACTATAAAAGTATATATACTTATTGTGATTTTGTATGGTAGCCTATATATGGTTTATATTTTTATGTATTTTATTTAAAATATTTTATTATAATTATATATATTATATCATGTGCGTTATTATATATTTATAGGGTTTAAATGTACACTTATTATCACACATCAAAAGGTCGGCTGGTACAGAATGGTCTTTAGCGTTAAGCTTGCCTTTTGTACATTTTTTTGTGTAATTACGTGCAATAAAGTATTTATAATAACGAAAGCAAAATAGATTCCCACTCATGGAAGTGAAATATGTCATAGGTTTCTTTTTCGGAACCTAGTGTTAATCCGTTGCCCATTTTTTCCATGTTGAGTTATGCTGGTCTTTTGTCTTGGTGCCAGAGCGAAGACATATTAATATTAATAAATTACAATTCATTCCCCGGGTGGAGATAAGCCCAAAACCATCGCGTTACAGTCACACCCTTGTGCCCCTGCGCCACGACGGCCTCCATTATACGGGTAGATAATATATTATTTACTTTTAAATTAAATACTGACAGAAATATCAATGGTGCGCTTATACACTAGTCGTGATGGCTATATTTTGGGTAACTGAATGCATTCCACTCGCCGTCACATCGTTTTTACCAATTTTTATATTTCCTCTGACCGGCATTATGAGTACTGATAAAACCTGTGCGTGTTATATGAATGTAAGTAAGAATATTTCTATATTTTTCATATATATAAGAAGAAGAATTAAACATAAATCAGCTGCACTCTGTGTCCCGCATTCAGCAGGATAGGCAGAGGGAGCTTAATGTTAAGACACTCCGTTTTTCGCTTTCCGACGAATTCTCGAGGCATTGCTTGTTGAGTGGTGGCCTATTCTGTTATATACGGGATAAAGCGTGAAATTGTATATTACCTTACATTCTATCATCCAATATAACTTAACAAGTTACATAAAATATTCCCTACTCAGATAAATTTTAGAGTTTACATCAAGAATATCTATTCCATGTATTTGTACGCCAATTTAAAAGGAAAGCTTTCTTTGAGAATCTTCGTTGAGATTCTCTTTGACCAAATAAAAGCTATGAAAATGTTGAATGTAAAATTCTTTGGCAAAATCCCTAGTGTACCAAGTTATATATTAAACACTAGCTACCCACCCACGGCTTCGCCCGCTTGAACTACACAATTTGTATGCACTTGAAAAAGAACTGTTAATTCTAATGGACTATTGAGCTTGATATGTTTTATGCAGTCAAGTTTTAGGTTTTTTAGATTTTTTTTTATTCTTTAGATTAATTCAGCTTTGATTCTTTTCCAGGATACCATCATGATGTATTTGGCCAGCATGTGGCTGGCTTACGCTGTTGAACAATCGGGACTTCACATGCGATTAGCTCTTTTTGCTATAAGAGTCGTGGGCTATTCTCATTACAGGTTATTAAGAAATCTATTAAGAATATTTTCAGCTTTACGCAATATCTCGCAGCAGGGTAGGTAGAGGAAACTAGTGTTAAGACACTCTGTTCACTACTGGCTAAATCACGACTGGCTGCGTATATTTTGAGTGCCAGAATCCAACGTCGCATTTTGTCTTATAACCAGAGTAAGGAAATTAAAATAAAAATTTAAAAGGAATAGAATATTTTGTAGAAATATCTTCAATCGAACATTAACATGAGATATTGATATAATTATAAGATATTTTGTCAGGTTGTTATTCGCGGTCTGTTTCACGACCATGTTTATTTCAATGTGGATTACGAACACGGCGGCCGCCACCATGATGGTTCCCATCATATTCGCATTGCTACAAGTATTTGAAGAGGTAAGTTATGTCCGCCTATGCTTCTTAATTATATTTACTTATATTCATAAGATTATTTAGTTTCGATTCTCAAATAAGACAATCTTTCCACTATTTCTTTAGTTAAATATAGGGGTTAAAGTTAAAACTAAGTTAAATTGTGCGCGCTTACAGTCGAATTTTATTACTATTTTTATTATGATAATATAATTATAATAAGAAAAGTATTATTTTCAGCAAAATTTACTTAAAATATATAATGTGGGTCAAGATGGAGAGAAAACAGCATCGGATATAACAGTTTGCTATTTCTGTGCTGCCACTTATTCAGCTAGTATTGGTATTTTAATTAATTAATGAATTAAAATAATCAGCTTTATGCCGCGCACAACAGAGGGAGCCTGTAGCACGGCTAGCCTCAATTTAACAATATTTGAATGATATTTAGGAAATGTATAAAACCCGCGTCTTAGACTACTGAGAATTAACACTTGGCAAGAGAAGAACGGTTGACTTGGAGGTTTTCCAAGAGGCACGGGTTCAAATTCTGCTACATTCAATAGTTCATGCGTTTTCTAAATAAGTTTTTTTTTTCCTAAGTGTGGAGTAACACTTTAAAAATGTTAAAAATATGGAAATTAATTTCACATTTGGTTTGTGTGAAAAGATATTGGACATAATATGAAAATATTCTAAATTTTATTTTTTCCTCATTAAAAAATCCGCTTGGCCTATACGAACAAAATATGCATATCTACATTTTCTATATAGATTTTTCTTTCTTTATACGACTTATTATTGAAAACTACATACATTTTTTTTTTCAAGAGGTAAGGTAGGTACATTTTGAAAAATTACCTACTATTATAATATATGTAAAGATACGATAAAATTAACATTACAGGTGGCGTTGGTACTTTGGTGGGGACAGCCACAAACTTAGTTTTCAAAGGTTTATTTACCAAGTATGGAATTTACAATTAATATATTTCTATTTATATATCACATTTGTATTATTGATTTTTACCATAATCTGTATATAACTTTCAGAATGTATTCAAGAGCACCAGAATACTTGTCTTTTCCTAACTTCTCGGCATTTTCTATCCCTTATATGCTGTTAATGGAAATAGCTGTGTATACTTATTTTCTAATTGTGTATCTAGGCTACTTGAGGTATATTATTTAAATTTATGTACTTTAAGTTTTTTTGTTATATTTAAATTGTTATAAAAAAATATTGAATGTCTACTTTTAGGAAGATAATATAAATATTTTAATTAAAATTAATAAATAAATAAATTAGCTTCATACTGTATCCCGCACACAGCAGGGTAGGCAGAGGAAACTTAGTGTTAAGACACTCCAGGCTACACTTTCTGCCGAAATCTGGAGTGTGTGTATTAATAATGTATATATATATTGTTATTTCGTAGGCCAAAAAGCGAAGCAGCTAAAATAGCACAAATTCCACAGTCCGGAATAGATGCAGCAAAACAAGCGGTTACTGAGAATACTGCCAAATTAGGGTCAATAACTGTTTGGGAAATTGTAAGTTATGTATTTTAAAAAAAAGGAAATTTCCAGTGTCATGCTGACTTACTCTCTGCTGCTCTTACTTACTCGAGAGGATACTCCGTTCTCCACTTTTCATTCGAATTCAATATTAACTGGCTAAACTTAACGTCACATGGTCTTGGCAAGGTGGGAAAATGAAAATTATATATTCCCCTGAATTTACAAAAAAATAAATAACATCGTGCTCTCCACCACACTACATTACGTATTATTGCCTTATTGTTAGTTCAAATAAAATATTGGATATCAAGTATCGTCTCATGAACTTTTTCATCAGTTACATACATCCGTGATACTATTATATGTCCTAAAAGAAGAATATTTATCATCTAATCTTTTCTATTTTCATCACTCATGTCACAGTTGGTTATTCTACTTTTCACTGGCGCTATTTTATTGTTCTTCTTTCGATCACCACAAATTTTACAAGGATGGGGTGACGCCATACCAAAATACTATGACATAGATGACAACAAATTGTAAGTGATTAAAGTATTTCTTACGATATAGTAATAATAATATTTTAGTTAAAAATATTTGACCCAGCCCAGGAGATTACCTCCATGTGGGATGTCAATGACTATAATTTTTAATAGGGAAAAGCCTCAACCAACATCTTAAGAGGTTATCGCTTGACTGTTCGATTAAGAACTGGATGCAGAAGGCAGTTCTACTTGAGACGGCGCGTATTGTGAGCAGGTTCCTCTATCTGGAATCCTAGCTACAGATGGCTTGGATCCTTGTCCCACCGGCGAAGAGTTTTTTTTAATATATGTTTATAACATTTCAAAATATTAAATTTATTCCTTTTGTACAATAAAAGTATATGTATATAGTTTCTTTAAGTTAATTATTTTTACTCTACAGTGTAAGAGACTCCGCTGCAGCAACTCTATTTGTTTTCCTTATGTTACTCATCCCTTCATCATTAATATTTTTTAAAAATTTTACTGCAAAAAGTAAGTATGTTATACTTTTTGTTTTAAGTCTATTTTACAGTAAGTCCTATTAACTCATGAGATTATCATGGATTTACACATTAATTCGATAGTTGTGGGTTCGGTTCTCTCTTTGCGAACTCGTTTTTCCGCGCTGGTAGACAGTGTCTTGTTGAGTTCCATCACTAATAACGAAAATACTCCATAAAAATTGACGCCGTTATTCGCTCAAGAAAGGATAAATAAAATAGAAAAATATTTTAACTTTTAGTAGCTTAAAATGAAACAACGAAGAAATTGACAAGTGTTTTAATTTTTAGATTATGGCGATTTACCCGAAGAAAGTGTTAAAACTGTATTGATTTGGGAGAAAGTGAACGAAATAATGCCTTACAGTTTTATGTTTCTCTTAGGTAGGTAGTTTTATGTTTTTGTATAATTTCTTATATTATTATAGAACCTGTTTGTTATAGTTATAGAAGATATTTTATTTGTGATATAGTATGAAAAAATCCATAAGAAGTACAAGTATAGCTCGAGTATAGCTTGAGTTCCATCACTCAACACGCGATGCCTCCAAAATTCGGCGGAAAGTGGAAAACGAACTGGACTTTATACTAAGCTCTCTCTGCCTTCTCTTCTGCCCTCTCTGCTGTATTTCTGAATAACAAATGAATGTTTATCTTTACAGGTGGTGGATTTGCTCTATCTAATGCAGCAAAAAAGGAATATACAGATTTGAATGGAAAAATAGGACTTATATTAAAAAATCTTAAGACATTGCCTAATATCTTAATTATTTTACTAATAATCATTTTCACCGTTTTCATAACAAATTTTGCATCGAACGTCGCGGTCTGCAATGTTGTTGCACCTCTCGCGATGCAATTGGTAAATAACCTCTGATTGTAACATATCTACAGCATTTCCTAAATTGTCATTTTGTCTGCCGAACGTAAATAAATATAAGTATAATTAATAATAATAAATATTAGTAGGTAGTTAATTTTTTTGGCATGTTTATTTCCTTTTTTGTTACAATAAAGATTGTATTAATATAATGAAGGGCCATCTTGTCGCAGTAGGACAGCCTTTCATTGTATATGCGATGATGGTAATTGTGGCTTCAATCTACATTCGAGGGAATATGATTTATCTGTTCTGCACGGAAACTGCCGCGTTAAGTTACGTTGTCAACACTCATACGTGAAGCTCAAGTTCGAACAGAAAGCGGAGAACGGATCTGACTAGGATACTTACGATTCAAGGCTGTCTATATATCCTACCCACTGTGGCTATCTTATAGGTCTATATTTTTTCAGCTTGATGCTGTATCACGCATATGTATATGAGGATAAGCAGTGCAGTTTTAAGACACTCCATTCCCAACTTATCGCTGAATTTTTAAGACATTGTGTGTTGAGCGGCGGAACTTAGTTGCCTTCTTTGTTTTGTTACCAGAGCGAGGAAATAAAAAATATAAAGAATTTCATTCCCCCAAGGTGGAATCGAGCACACAACCTTCACCAGCAGTTCCACTGCGCCCCGACGTGATATACCTAATAATATTTGATTTCTAGGCAAAAGAAATAAATCAAAATCCCTTGTGGTACGATATAGCAGCAGGTCTATCATCTTCTTACGCTTTCTGCTTGCCTGTGGGTACACCAGGCAATTTAGTAGTTCAAAGTGCAGCTAATATATCGACTTCGAAGATGGTGAGATTATTTTCAATTTCGCGAATCAATATGATCGGTCAGTTTTTAAGGCAATTTATGCCAATTTTAGCAGCGAGTGAGTTTACCAACATACGTTTCAGATAAAAGCTGGTGTTGTGCCCACGATCACAACAATTATAATATCGTGGGTATTCATTTGTTTTTGGGCGCCTGTGGTCTGGCCAGACTTACACGTTCTACCAGATTGGATAACGGAATAAATTATTATATTATTATTAATATTATATATTTAAAATAAAACCCAAATATTTATTTCATTCAAATCCTTCAAGAAACATATAGCTTATTCTATATAAGAAATTAATATGTGCCTACTTTTTTATTATGACATAGCATAAAAACAAAGTCAAGGTATGTCCAAAGTATCATTTGTCAATAAAATAAAAATATGTAATAATATTTATTTTAGCCCACTTCAGTACAATAAAGAAATCAAGTGAATCATATTCAATAAAATGACAATAAATAATACGTATAACGAACTAAGTCGAGAGAGTGAGAGATCAAAATCCTTAAAATACTTATAATAAATAATAATCATTTTATATTAAAGTTTGGAGAAAGTAAAATTAGTATGAATTTAAAAGCCTCAAGGTGCTGCCGGTGGTGGTGGTGGTGCTGCTTCTCCGCCTCCACCGCCAGCATCAGGAGCAGGAGCAGGAGGACCAGCTGCCGGAGGTGCTAATGTATAACTAATTATCCCCTCATTCTTGGGGTCCCATATAAATGGACCCCAATAACACAACGCCAGCCACAATATAATAGTGCAAATAATTGCACTGCCAATCGCATATTTTATCTGAAATAAAACAATAATTACTAGCGACCCAAACGTGGCTTCATCAGCATTAACATATTATATTATAGCCCAATGACCGACCTCCACACCATAGCGAAGAAATGAAAATATAATCTTAAATAAATATTTCATTTCCTCGAATGAGAATCAAATCCAGTCGGTTTACAGCAGAGTTACTTTGTAACTCTGCGCCACTACTGGCCTCAATTAAATTTTGATAAACTAATAGTATACAAACCATCCTCCTTATAGGAACTTTGCCGGTGTAATGACAGAAATAGGCTGGAGTAAATAAAAACGGCGCCGCAAAACCCATGGAAGTGCCAATGCCAACTCCGACGGCACCTAAATAAGCATGTTTGTCCCACGAATTGGCAACACCCGGCATAGCCTGAAATAATATAGGAGGGAACAGAGTTAAGATACTCTCTTCCTAACTTTCTACCATATTTTCGAAGCTTTGAGTGTTGGGAGGCGGAACTCAACGCCACACTTTGCCTTATTGCCAGAGCGAAGAAATTAAAATATTAACAAATAATAATTCATTCCCCAGAATGAGTTTCGAACTCACAACGGTCGCGTTTACAGTAACACGCTCGTGGAACAACACGATGACGGCCTCAGTATAGTACATATTCGTAGATTAACTTATCATTTTTAACCAATAAAGTTGTAATAACTAAATGTTGCGATAACTAAAATAAGCAAACCATATATTTTAGAAAATACATAAAAATATATTAACGTTGCGGGATATAAACTCGCGCATCTTGGAAACTTTCCGAACGCTTTGACCTCCACGCCATACGTTCTCTTCAAGCTACCTCGAAATTCTTATACAGTTGTTACAACTTAGAAAAAAAAATACATTTAAAAATACAAAAAAAAAACACTCTTCCGAGGGTGAGACGAGAGTCTAAGCCATCGGTGGCTAGGGCTCCAGAGAGAGGAACTTTCTCACAATATGCGCCGTTTCAAATATAACTGCTTTCTGCAACCGGTTCTGGATACTACAGCTAAGCGATAACCTATTAAGATGTTAGTCGAGGCTCTTTTCTATTAAGTCGTTAACTGAAACCGCATGGCGGTAATCTCATGGGCTAAAATCAAATATTTAGATAAATTTTCTTTTTCGGTCTCGGTAATACACAGACAAATCCTTCAGTTTCCCCGGAAAGATACCCGATAGCCCACAAGGACTCTATGGAATCTAACATGCAGCTCCTTGCTCTTCCATGCAGCCAACAGTACAACTTGCTATATGTTTAGCCTCTCTGTAATTCCCCAGTTTTACAAACTTTCGTTTTTCAAAAACAATTGTTTAGAAGTATCATTCGGCGAGAAATAAAAGCTACTTGTATTTTTTATCTTAAGTAATTTTCTTTCTTTTCTAAGTGTGCAATAAAAATATTAATTTTTTAAAAATATACCAACCATATTGAGAACAAAAGGTAGGAAAACACAACAGGCTGCCACTCCTGACATTATATTCCCTAAAATGACAGATACGAGACACACTACGAGAATGGACCAGTTCCAGGACAAATTAGTTATAGGACTTCCGTAGTTAGTGGTTACCAAATTATTCAATCCACTAACACGTATTGCTGCGTTTAAAGCGACACCACCTCCTGCAAATTTAAATGAAGCTATGAATGAAAAAAATCACCTACTGATTGTAGCGCATACAGCAGGGTACGCAAAGGCAACCTAGTGTAATAACACTCCGTCCCCATTATATTAACGCCGCACTTTGTCCCGACACTAGGGCGAAGAAATAAAATAAATTTCCTTTACAGTCACACACCAGCCACTGCGCTACGACTGGATATAAAAAAGTTCTATAAAAAGTTAAGTAATTAACTATTAATTTTCATTAAAAAAATCCTGTTGATGACATACCCATCAATATAATGTACCCATAGTTAGTATTTTTGTCCACAAAACGCCACCACATTATTGCCGACTCTGGCTTCAAAACCCCAAGGTCTGACTTTTCTGACAGAAGTAATTAAGAAAAATTAAACAATTGAAAACACATATATTGACTTTGATATTCTTTCCTACGAATACAATTTCCGGTTGCATACTTAATTATTATATACTAACAGTTTTCCTTTGCTTAAATTGGCCATTAAAGATTTGAACTCAATTTTTTTCACATTCTTATAAAATTCACGAGCAGACAACAAACAAAAAAGCGCTAAATCAGTTATAGTAACAGATTAATCTCAGCTCTACGCTGCATCCCGCATACTGCAGGGTAGGCAGAGGGGACCTAGTATTAAAACGCTCAGTTATCCTTTTCTGCCGAATTCAGGAGGCATTGGGTTGCGAGTTGAATGGAAACCTCAACGTCGCACTTTGACTTGAGACCAGAGCGAAGAAATAAAAAAGATATGCTTAAATAAATATGTAATATCCTCAAGTGAGGATCGAACCCACAGTCAGTCGCATTTACAGTCGCACACTTGTGCTCCTGCGCCACGGCTGGCTTTCAGTTGAACTAATAACTGAACTACTATTATATATAATAATATGATATTCTCAAAAATTATTTTAACAAACATATTATACTCACTTTTGGCATTAAAATATTTAAAAATAGTTAAAGATCTAGGTAATATATGTAAGCCCACTACAAATATAGCTGCTACTGTGGCGTCTTTAATCCTAGAAATAATAATTAAAAAAACTTAAGAAAAGAACGAAAGAAGAGAAACGAGAAGAGTAAGAGAAGAAAATCTTCATCCGAAAATATTCCTAGTTCATCGTTTTATATTAAATTAGTATTGAGTTCGAAACCCAACCTTTCACTTATATTATAAATCAGCTTCATGCTGTAGTATCTCGCACACAGCAGGGTAGGCAGAGGGAACCTAATATTAAGAGACTCCCACTTTCCGTCCAATTTTCGACACCAGAGCGAAGGAATTTATTATAAATTTAAGTAAATGTTTAATTTCCTCGAGTGGAGATCGAATCCACAACCAGTCACATGTACAGATACATTTTTTTTCCCTGCGCCACGAATGGTCACTTATATATTAAACAAAAATATTCCGTTATAAAAAATCTATAAACTCACAATGGAACCTCCGGCACAATGGTTCTAAATGACGACCATCCCATATTCAACCAAATACACCATCGGAAGAAACAAAGAGCTAAGAATAGCAAGTAGAATAATATACAAATCTGTAACATATAAAACATTAATTAGTAAATATATACAAAAAGCCAAGAAGAGATACATTTCTTTATTTCAAATAAAATCATCTCGTGCGTCGTTAAATTAAGAGGGGTGTACTAAATAAATTTAACTATATAAAAATATACAAATAGGCTATATTTGCCTACATGTATACATATATAAAAACTTATATTACATGCATACATAGATACACATATACATATTCATATGTATACAAACACACGCATACACATATATACATACGTAATAAGTTTTTATAGGAATAGTAAACATTAATTAAATTTGTCAATTATACTTAAGATTCTCAAAGTGTCATATAATATTACTTCAGCCTTTTTTAAAGGTCATTAAAGTTTGAGCTTTCCCGGATTTTAACGGAAATTAAAAGAAGAATGTTTAGAAGTCGGCAAGGCACGAATTTGACAATCAGATAATCAGAGTAAGAGAGATTCAAGGGAAAAAAATATATTTATTTCTCTATATTTTCATATTTAATTAAGAAAAAAAATTGGCATGTATATACTTTCTCATATGCTTTCTGTGGTGGTAGAGCATTTCGGTGTTTTAAGAGCAAATTTCTCATTTCGGCCATACTGCTCCCACTCATTGGCTTTTCAACGACCCTGAAAAATATTTAAATATATTTTGAGATTTTATTCATAAAACTATTTTTATTAAGAATATATTAATTATTATAGAATATTGGTTTTATAACAAATAATTGCAAAATCAGCTACACGCATATAGCAGAGTTGGTAGAGGGAACCTAGTGTTAAGACACTCCGTTCTCTATTTTCTGCCGGATTTGTCAGATTTCTGCGTGTTGATTGATGATTTTTAAAAAACAATTCATTAATGCGAGTTGGACTAGAACCCACAACCGTCGCGTTACAGTCACAATGTGAAACTACATTTTTAAAACAAAATTTAATATACAACCCCTGTACTCACCAATTTATAAGAAGCATATGATATATGAAATTGAAAATAAACATTGCAAACGCTACGGGAAACGCAAAGCATGTATACTGCAAATAATTGAATAGATCCGGATACTCAGAATCTTTACCAGGATGCCTATTGTGGAAAGAATATAAGAATATATTAATATTTTGTATAAATTAAGTAATATATAATAAATTAAACATAAATTAAACAATATTCGTAAAAAAATCAAATTAAATCAGCTCAACGCTGCGTCCGGCACATTACAGGGCGGGCAGAGGAAACTCAAAACCTACGACGGTTACATAATAAAATAAATGTATTTATTGATTATTCTCATTTGATTTTTTTTTATTTTATAACTAAAAAATATAATAAAATACTGTTAAACATACGTACGTGCACCAAATAGCTCGCATGGCTATAGTCGTCAGTGCTGCATGCAATATAGCGACACTACCTACGGATCAAGTAGATATATTTAAGAAACAACTAACTAACTGAAAGCTTAGTTGAGCTAGTTTAGTTTAAAGGCCAGTCATGGCGCAGGGGCACAAGCGTGCGGCAATAAGCTCCATAGGTGGTGTAAAAGCTGATGCTATTTAAGTTCGCTTCACGATATAGCAAAGGCAGAGGGGAATCTAGTGTTGGAACACTCCGTTACCTACTTTCCTCCATATAGATTTTTTGAAGCATTGGGCGTTGAGTAGCGGAACTCAATGCCAGGCTTTCGCCTTAGTGCCAGAACGAAGAAATGAAAATATTAATAAATAACAATTCATTTCCCCGAATAGGAATCGCACTAACAACCGTCACGTTACAGTCTCACGACAGTGCTCCTGTGAAACTCAGATATAGATAAAAAGTCGGCCTTTTTAAAAAAAATAAAATATATATTTATATATATAAATAAATCTTACCAATTGAGGACGCGACTTGTATTGAATTTAATACAATGTATCGCATCTCATCATAGTCGGGCTCAGTTTGCCTGTACCTGGCCGTGTTTGTCTACAACGTGAAAATATTAACAACACTCAAATTAATAAACAAATAATAATTCATTTTAAGAACACTACAATACGAGTCCAGTCGTGGCGCAGTTGTTTGACTGTAAAATCGACTGGTTGTGGGTTCGATCCCCAATCTAGGAAAAAAATATTTATCTAAATTTATATTTTAATTTATTCGGCGGAAAGTGGGGGAACTGAGTGTATCCCTGCTATGTGCGGGATACAGCGTGAACCTGATTTTAAGTTTTTTTTTTCTTACTACAATATGTTTCTATTCTGCAATATTCACCTGCAAATTAATGTAAGCCGGCGTCATAAATTGCATAATAGTTGACGTCACAATCAGCCTGTTAGAAAACATAGACAAAAAGAAAGCAGCAGTGTTGGCTTTAAATATCATTCTGAAAAATGTTTTATTATGTATAATTAACTTCAAAAATATACGGAACCCACATCACGCCGCTAATGGTTTTTAACAAAAATTTTAACAAAAGTTTAAGTTTCTGACCTCTTAGCAGAAAATTGACAACTGTCACCAGAACACAAGAACCACAAGATGATTCGACGGTCAACTCCGCAACTGTTCATAAGCAAATGTATCATTCCAGCTAGTATAAGCAGACCTATGTTTTCCTGCAAAATTTTACAATTATATTACGATTTTTATATTTTTATTTTGGTCTTATTTCAATAATTATAAAAGATCCATTGAAGAATATATAGCAAATTTTAGATGGCAGCTGTTTATGGTGGTCTTTTATGGTTTTTATCAATTTTTACAAATCGATATTATCTTAGGTCTAGTATTGCTATCGGTATATTATGATTTCTCCCTATAACAGCGCTTAAAATATATTACAAATAAATTAATGGTTTTCTTTATCAATTGTGACCAAGTTGTTGTGAGTTCAAAATAAAGATTATTATATATTATTATTAATTAAATATAAACGTATAAAAATTAAGTAACTTACGTTAAAATAACATTTGCAAACATCTACCGTAGACATGACACCAGCCATAGGCAGAAGAAACATTGGTATGAATCCTGTCACCGGCACATTCACTGGTTGCAGAAGAAAAAACCAAAACATCAATATCCAGAGACATTTTGTAGTAATATCGTGCTGAAAAAATGATATTAATTCAGAAGGATTATATATTTTTTTTTTCATTAAAATAATTCGATATTTTCAGGCCGTTGTGGTGCAGGGGCACAAAGGTGTAACTGTAACGCGACAGATGTGAGTTCGATCCCCATTCGAGGGCATGTATTATAATTTATTAATATTTTTTAAATCTTCGCTCTGGCGACGGCGTTGAGTTCTGCCACTCAACACAGAAAGGCTCGAATTCGGACAAAACTAAAGAAGAGTGTTTTTCTGATTTATCTCTGTCTTCTAAGCCTTTTGGATACATATAGGATAAAGCGTGAAGCAAAAAATCTATGCGCTCTTATTGTCTTAGTTAACGTAACTAAACTTTTATGATAACCTTAAATAACTCTTTAGGTCTTCGTGGCGCAGGAGCCCAGAGGTGCGACTTTTGGGGGTTCTATTCCTACTCGGGGTATTGAAGTTTATTCGCTCTGATGTAGAGGCAAAGCTCTTCCGCCACTCAACATGTAATGCCTCCAGAATTCGGGCGGAATATGAGGAACTGCAGTGCCTTGGGTACGGAGTGTCTTAACACTAGATTAAGTTTAGGTTCCCAGATTGCCTATTCTAATAATATTTTTGCAGGATAGAACGTGAAGCTGAATTAGATTAGAATGATAAAATAGTTATTCTGTATTTACAACAGGTTAACTCACTTTTCCTTTCTCCGGTTGCCATGATAGGAGAATTATCGGTACTATGACTCCAAGTAATCCTCTAAAATGTACTAGGCCAATATTTTTTAACCTCGGTACTATACCTTTCACTGGTGTACGAGGATCTTTTCTTCTACTATATTGATAAATTAATAATAAATTATTAATTATTAATATTATTATAATTTAATAATTATGATTTTATAACACTGAAGGTGTATATAAAAAAAAACAATTAAGTTTATATATATGAACAACCATAACTATATACAAATTAAAATATTTTATTATTTTATTATCCAATTAATTTTGAATCATATAAAATACTTACAATAGTGATGTTAATCTGAAATAAATGTATAATTGTTAAATGAGTAACCTATTAATAATATGCACATTAAAATATCAGAAAATATAATACGGGATAGATGTAAAAGATTATATTTTATAATACTTACGCCCCCATTTTTGCTTGACATTAAATATATATTAGATATATTTGTCAAAATGACTTACCGGTATGCATTTCAGCGTATTATTTGTTTTAAAGTTTAAATATGGAAACATTTCTTTTGAGTTTAAGGTTTAATATTGAGAGTATATATTTAATTATAAAACATTTTTTTTATATATATTATATTAATAATAATGAAAACAATGCTTTATGGTTTATATTTTTCTTATTTAATTTTTAGTTTTAGTTTACAAGTCCCAGAAATTGGGTGGGACAGTGCGTTATAAATAACAAAATAAACTTATGATGTAATAATGTGATTTCAAATGAGAAACAATCTACACAAATGGCAGTGTTTATTCAAGGAAATGTAACAGTCAAATATTTCCATGACACATAATAGTCACATAAGTTCATAAATACGAAAATCACTCCTCCACCTTTGATTTTCACGTTTCCTTTGCGTTTACTGCAAATGTTATTTCAAATATGTTAAATAACGTGACGTTGTTATCACTTATCGATATGCTTTTGGGGGAATCCATGTCTTCATGAATCAGACGGGTGTGGTCCTTCTGTAAGGATCAGTGCCCACCGCTCGGTCATGCCGAGGCGGCTTATCTTCGATCACAGTTCTTGCTCCAGCTCCAAATGTCACCATTTCCTCTTCACGAGACGGCGGAGGCTCAACTGCTGAAGTATCTAGAAACCTACCGCTGGCCACCGAAGCCTGAGATTGAAATATAGACGCACTCCTAAGACCGCTTAACGTGTTCGCACTTTGAGGAACTTCTTTGAATTCTTCGAAATAGTTATCGCAAGCCGTAGGTCTAGGTGCAGCTGGAAAACCGTAAAGTGTGGATGACGATAAGTCTTTAAGAGATGCTGAGCTTAAGTTTATTCTTCTGTTTTTATGTATCGAACAATGCGGCATCTCGTCTCCATCAAACACAAACCGCCTCCGTTCCCTTGGAGTAGCCGCGGACGACCCTGTTGGCGGATAAGTGTCTCTTTTCATCATTCGCCTTTCTAAAAGAGTTGAATCTCTTTCTCGAAAATCTGAAATTGCATATTCTCGATCCCACGCCCGGCAATCTGCTTTGGCTTTGTCCGATAATTCTGTGATCCAGTCTTTTTGATACCACTGTAGAAATAGGAATATTGCTGAAGTGCCAGCCAGCTCTGCGGCCACAAATCCGCTTATATATAAACCAAATGAGTACCCGTAGCTGTACGACATCTTAGGCGTATCGAAAAACGACATGTAGCGTAGCTTGTGACCCACTTGAGACTTGAACACAGATATGTACATAACGATGCCAGTTAGCATGATAAGACCTGAAATTCAAAAAAAAAAGGTAAAAAATAATAATATATTTTGATAATAATAATAATATATTCATCAAAGAATTACTATATTAACTTATTAGTTGTAATGTTTGGTTTCCCTATTCTTTATAAAATAGGAAAAGTGAGATAATATATATTTAGTAGAAAATTTGCCAAATCACAATAAATAATACACTAGATTTTTAATATACTAAAAAATACTAACCTGATATTATAAAGAGAACACCAGCTATGAATGTATAAAGTCTTCTCCCTTTGACGCAGTGACCGAGAACGCAGCACAATGCGCCTACAGCCTGTGTGATTACAGCCAACAATAACGGTGCTGCTGACCGCGTCACAACATCTGAAATTTTAAAGAATTTGGAATATGTAATTGTTATTTTTTAAATTTATTTTAGCATCATGCTGTATCCCGCAAATACCAAGGTATGCAGAGGGAACCTGTTTTTAAGACACTCCGTTTCCCCTTTTTCCGCCGAATTCTGGAGGCATTGTGTATCGATTGGCCGAACTCAGATCACTTGCTTCGACACCTGAGCGAAGAAATACTAAATATAATATTTTTATTTCTTTGAGTGGGATTCGAAGCTACAACCTTTTGCTTTTACAGTTACTGGCCTATATTCGATATTTAATATTTATTTTACAAGTTTTATAGTTTTTATAACTTTTCTTTATAATATTTTAAGCTTATTTACTTATATGATATGAAAGCGCAATTAATATTATACTTGTATATTGCAAAAATGACTTTATTTTTGTTGCTTTATAAATATAATTAGGAAATACAGTCTTCTTTATGAAAAAAAAACATAACATAAGATTAATATAAAATAATATATTTTATGTATATTTTTTACGAATTGATAAGTATAGTTGACATTCATTTATAGTAAACATTTATTTCGTCATGAATGTCATGAATACTTACACGGTATTGCATTTGTGGAGTCGCTAAGGTCGGGCGAATGTTGTGACAGCGGGAAATAGGGTATATCCAAGCATCGATACACTACGCTGCCAGCTGAAAACATACGTGTTATTTTTGAATTTTCAATTTAAGCACTTTCAAAGGATAAAGTATATTATATTAAATTTTAGCTTTATATTAAGTTTTATTTCAATAAAATGTTTAGTAAATTTTATAAACTTTACCATATTATTACGAAATTGTGTTGAAATGTAACGTAGTAAAATAAAGAAATTTAATTTAATATTGAAAATATGACCAATGAGAAGTTAGTAGTGTAAATATAAATTGGAATAAAAAAAGATTATGTTTATCCAATTTAATTATTATTGTATGATTTTTTCGGTCCAGGTAACGTTTAAGCATATATCACTTCTACTTTCTTCTCAAGCAAATACAATATGTAATAAGTAGTGGAAACTATTGTGCAACTGAGAAGCTTTTAAAATTGAGAAAAACGAAATGACAATATATTTTATATAACAGCTTCACGCTGTATCCCGCATATAGCAGGCTATACAGAAGGAACTTAGTATTAAGACACTCCGTTCCCCACTTTCTGCCGAATTCTGTAGGCATTGCGTGTTGAGTGGCAGAACTCAACGCCGCACTTTACCTCTATACCAAAGCGAATAAATGAAAATATACACGTAAATAAATACTTCATTTCCTTGAGTGGGGCTCGAACCCACAACCATCGCGTTACAGTCACACCCTTGTGCCGCTATACCACGACGGCCTCTAGCAATAATAATGAATATAAAAAATAACAGTGTATTTTTTTGTATTTAAATACTGACCGACGCCCGACTATTATTCTATAAAATTATTTAGAATTTATTAATAAGAACGCCAAGCAAGCCAACACAAAATAATACTTAAATATGTTAAAAAAAGAAATGAAACACTCAAAAGTTAACAACAAGGCAACTTTTAATGAGGAAAATGGATCAGTTAGAAACGTCACGGCGGCGGAAGCGTCACGTACCCACTAGTACCTATATACATACATATATATAGTGTCTATCTGTGCCACTTATGACAGTCACGCACGGGAGCGTCGCAGCACAATGGGCCTCCCGTCGCGGGGACTGAACGTATTGTGGCCGTGACGGCCGGAAGTCGAGCTTTCGCTTTGTCATACTTTACTGTTGTTTTTAAACTTATGATACCATATTTACATGTTTTTTGTTAAATTTTGAATACATTTTTGTATTTTGAGTTAAAATATGTATTATATTATTGTCATTGTTTTGTTCCTTATGAATTATTTTCAAGTAACGAAATAACCGAAGAAATTTCTTTGTTTGACTCGTATTTATATTATGTGAGCGGTTTGCTTCTTTGGATAAGCCAGAGGTAGATCCATATAAATAATTATATACAAATAAAAATTATATTATATTAAAGTATTTCAACATGGCAATTCCAAGCTCACATTGATTTAAATCGAATATATATTATTTCGAATATCATCGAAAGTGAAAAATTACTTGACTTTAGAATCTATCCAAAAACGTTATAAAATACAAGAATCAGTTAAATATAATTTCAACGGGCATCAAGTAATTAAAAATATAATATGAAATATTAAAACTATTTATAATTATGTTATTTTAAAAAAAATATAGATAAATACTTACGTTCGGTATGACATATCCGCCAAAGTCCCGAAACAGTGTGCTTGGCAACGATCTCGTACTTCCCAGTACCGTTTATAGATGGATTTAGCATGTTTTCCTGCGTGTGCAGCCAATTATTTGTGGTGACTGCTATGATGATGGCGACTACGGCAGTGCCGGCGGACAACGGCGTGAGCAGCCATAAACACGCAACTGACGAGTCGATTTGTGCTACGAGTGTCGGTGAGGGAGGTGTGGGTCTGGAATTAGAATAGTAAATATTTTTATAAGAAAATTTTTGATTTGTGTTCAGTCATGGCGCATGATCACAGGGGCAGGAGTCGAATAACATTTAATCTTAAGTTCTTCGCTCTGATTTTGATGCAAAGTGTGGCGTTGAATTCCGCCACTCAACACGCGTCAAGAATACGGTGGTGGTGGTTATTACGGAGTATTTTAACACGAGGTTCTATCTGTCCTTGCTGTGTGCGAGTTAAAGCTTAAAGGTAATTTTAAATGTTGATTTACTTATATAAAACTATTTGTTGATTTCAGATACTATGGTTGTGATTCCCACTTGGGAAAATATATTTTTTATCCTGCCTTATATGAATGTAGAGAACGTCTTTTCCCTGGGTTCTATCTACTTGTGCTGCTAAAAATTAAGCAAATAAGAAAATTAAGAAAGTATATTATTGCTTTAATTCATATTCATATGACTAAATAGATAATTTAGAATGTACCTGGGCGGGCGGCGGCTAGCGATGGCGCCACTAAGCGTAGGAGCGGGCTGCGCACGCGCACCACGCGGGAGCGACGCATGCACGCATTGCGCGCCGCCGCCCCACATGCCTTCCCTCCGCTTCACTGAAAATTAACATACATTTGATAAATTAAATATATATTATGATTTATTTTTTAACCAAAATTAACCAACAGAAATGTTTATTAAAATTATACCAAGACAAGAATAACAATAAAAATTAGTATAATACGGACGTAAGTGAAACTAACAAATGATAAATATATTTTATTTCTAATCTTCTACATTTTGTATAATAATAATCGAATAAAATAATTAATGATTACATTTTGTTTTTCTCTGTTGGTGATTTCTAATATTTTTTGCAAATAAAAAGCTTTTAAATGTCATAATGTCGTGGCGCAGTGGCACAAGGGTGCCGCCCGTAAACGCGAGGGTTGTGGGTTCGATTCCTACTCAAGGAAGTAAACTATTTCTTTACTTTTATATTTCCATTTTTCTTCGCTCAGGTGTCGAGGTAACACGCGGCGTTGAGTTCTGCACTCAACACGCAATGCCTCCAGAATTCCCCAGAAAGTGGGAAACGGAGTGTCTTAACACCGAGGTTCTCTCTGCCTACTCTGCTGTGTGCGGGATACAGCGTGAAGCTGAAAAAAAAAACATACTAATCGTCAATTTGAACAATCACAAAATAATAACATCAGTGATATAGTGATAGCTGTTCATTTTAAAGTCTTCTTTAACAAGCAACGCGGTTGTTTCTCATGTTAGTCCATGAATATTTAAATAAATATGAATATGGATTTCACTTTAATAAGTGCGAGTATAATACATACGTTATTAGCTGCGGTCGGCAGTACACTGTACATATTATGATAATATACATATTGCTTATTTAATACTAACGTTTCATTTACTATTTTAATTCTCTCATAATTATTGCAAAGAGGCCATCGTGCCTCAGAGCCACAATCTGTAACAAGTTGATTTTGAGTTTGATTTCCACTCTGGGTAATAACATATTATTAATTAATATTTTCGTTTCTTTGACTTCGAAAATGAAAAATTTAACGTATTTAACTTAGCGTTGCCGACATCAGGAAATAAGATAACATGTACTCTTTTTTCTTTTCTGTAATGGACAAGATAAATATAATTTACTGAAAATATATGGCAAGCTGAGAAATATGGTTATTATAATGAGATATTTCCACCGTTTACATTTAATAACCTTAAAGAACATTCTTAATTAGTGAAAATAATATTTTTTTTACTCAAAATTCCACAACTAAATATTTATTCAGTGCTTTAATGAAAGAGGCCATCCATTTCGTAACTTAGTTCATTGCTCGTACAAAATTCAGTTGCTTTGGTATAAAAGTGAACTGTGTCCACAAAATTTCCTCAATGAATTGTATATATTTACCGAGGCTATATTTGTTCTCATTGCACAGTTTGGAACTTCCAAGTAAATTACACATTTCGTCCTTCTCGAGAGACTTGAGGGTAGGTAGAAATGATATAAGCCACTTACTATGGTATATACTAAATATGATATATAATAATATAATTATATTATATAATTTTTTTCCAAGTATAGATTTTTTTAAGATAAATATTATAGAAAGATATTTTATCTTTTGTATGATAACATTTTTTTAACTTCACGCTGTATATGAAGTGTAAGGCATTGCGTGTTAAATGGCGGAGCTCAACGCCGCCCTTTTGCTATGATATCAGAGCAAAGAAATAAAAACAAATTTGAAAAATAATATTTAATTCCCCCGAGTGCGAATCGAACCCACAACCGTCGCGTTACAGTCACACAGCATACAACAAATTATCTATATATAAAAGGAGATGTTCCCACTGGCTGAAGTAAGATGCAAAAAACATAAAAATGTGAAATTTTGCCGGATGTTTATTTTCATAACGTAGACACATACTAAGAAGGGATTTTGAAAAAAAAATTACCCTGAAAGGGGGAAATCCCCTATTTCCCCCTTTCAGGGTAATTTTTTTGAATGGGAAAATCTTTAAATTGGCATCGATTTTTATACAATTTAGAATTCAGACTCTCTCTCAGAAAAATATTTCGTTGAACAAGTGTTTCATGGTTTATTAGAATTCGCCGCAAAGGATACAAACAAGCGGGGGAAGCTGCGCTCGTCCGCTAGTTCGATATAAAACAAAAATATAACTTTTTGTGCTATTTCCGTAAGATTTTTATTCTTAGTTTCTATTTCGTGTGGGTAAGATAAACGGCATATTGCTGTCCCCCGGGACCTGGTGACCGTCGAAACTCCAAATTTATGACTTTCTCGTGATTTAATCTTAGTTCTTGTGTGCTGAACTCTGTGTCCCGCATAATAAACTTCAAATTAAGATGGTATAAATCAAATTTACTTAGTGAATGTTATATAATATGAATAAAAAGTTTTTTCACGTATCCTACAAGTATTACTCGACTCTTTACTTATCATAAGTAGATAAGTATTTCTTTTCTACGTTTCTCATGTGGCCTTTAAGAGTAATGCCGAGTGTGGGCTTAATTCTCAGTCGAGAAAATTTATATTTATACTTAAAATGGATGGGAATGATGTGCAATTCACTTTACTTTACTTATCACACATTATTAGTGAAGATACAGCGTGAAGCTACTAAGTAAGGTATAATATATAAAAGTAAGTATAGATGTAGGTAGAATATAGGAAGCTAGTTTTAAAATACCCCGTTCCCCATTTTCTGGTTTTGCGCGTTGAGTGGCGGAAGGTCGATGCCACGGTTAGTCTTTACATCAGAGCGAAGGTTTGAAACTATAAATTTAAATAAATATTTAATTTCCTCTAGTGTTGAAATCGAATCGAACCCACAACCAGTCGCGGTTACAGTCACACACTTGTGCCCCTGCTACTGAACTCTGTCTTTCAATTCAATTTTAAACACCTCCTATTTTACAAGTAACCGAAATAGAGATAAGTGAAAGACTAATCTGCTTTCAGCCTAAACATAACGAGCTGCCGTCTATGTGGGGTGGCGTATCTTAATAATTGCTTTGTTAATCAAGCCCGTAGCTGAACCCGCAGTCTGCGGGAATATACGGGTTTCACTTTAACTAATGATCGTAATCATGTTCTTGGTTTTGGTATCAGACGCATGTATGTTACGTGATTTTTTTATGTTTCTTATTGTATCTCAGTTAATATTTTAATGACTGACGGATGCTTATATCAAGAAATGCGTCAGCGTGAACAGCCAAGTAAAAGGCGGCAAATGGGTATTGATAATATACAAATGATACTCATCACTTGAACCAAACCAACTCTTAAATCATAAATCTACTAATAAGTATAAATGAAATTTTGTACATCTGTAAAAACTCTAGCTTGTCATATTATATAAGAAATTATAACAAATTAAATTTAACGTAAAATCGGCATTTTTGTGACTTACTCAACAAACACCTAACCCACTTCTACAATCATAATATTCTAACTAAGGTCGACTATTATACATAATACATAATATAATATATACCTAATAATCTAAGTTGAAAATTTCCCTTGTAAAAATAATAAAAAGCCAGTACATAAAAATTGTCGCTATTATATATAGTAATTGTCTTAATTATTAAATATAAAATAAATAATTCTATTTTGTCATCATTTCTATGCTTGCTAAAAAACCACAACAAAATAAAACAAAAGGAAACTCTCGAGTTTCCGTTATTGAGCTGGTTTCGAACAGATCGCACAAACAAATTGAAATTAGCATTTTACTTGAAAATTCTCGGGACGAGTTGAGAGAGTCAACAAATTTATTATTGATTTGAAATAAAATGGCGAAAGCAGCAATGTCTATGACAGGTAAATATTTGATTTCTTCCAAGACATTTTCCTGGTTTCAATCCGACATGAGGATTTCTCTCCTACAATGCTGTTAAAGCTTCCCGGGGAGTGTGTAAAGTCATATTTTCCTACTTCATATTTTCAGTGTATTCTTACATATTTATGTTGATATTATGCTTACACTACTGCAACACTTCCGTTACTTTCATATTTTACAGCTTTTATAAATGTGCTTAGAGTTCCAGCTACGCTTTTATAAAAATATTTGCTTCTTATATGTAAGTATCGTTTTAAAGGTAGAATAATTTGTTAAAATGTCACAAAACCTTTCATTCTTCCTTTCTTTTATAAAATATATTTTATGGGTTTTTGTTTCATTTTTAAATTTTTATTAAATTTTTAGGATTCCGTTAGCTTTAAAGGAATTTAAGATCACTTTGATGTCTGTCCGTCCGTACGCCTGTATGTTTATCTGTCTGTTAACAACTTTTATCTCAGGAACGTTTGGAGATGTCGAGTTGAATTTTAAAATAAGAACCGCGCTTGCCCGGTTATTGTTTATTAACAACACTTCCTATTTTATATTATATTATAGTATATATTGTAATAATAACTGTTAATTACACAATTTTTTTGCGTCACGCTGACCCCCACTTTCCGCCGAATCCTGGAGGCATGGCGTGTTGAATGGTGGAACTCAACCAGACCGATGCGAAGATATAAAAAATTTAAATATTTCGTTAGCCGTGTAATATTGTGAAAATAGAACTCGCATCACTGGATTTAATTATATCTGATAGAATAAATAAAAATTAATATAACATAAAATCTACTGTATATTAATTATTTAATAAGAACAAATCCTACGTTTAATTAACGAATAGAAAGGCTTTGTGGAACGGCAGATTGCGGGTCACCATTGCGATGTAATTGCAGATAAAAGAACTTAATTTATACCTACCCACCTATTTCTTTACGATTGCTCTTTTCCGGACTTCATTAGAGAAGCATAATTAAAAACCTTACTGCGTTTGTCTGTACAATGAATGTTCTTGTAACATGAGAGTATTGTGGAGTAGTGGTGTAGGCGACTCTTCTCGTGATGATTGAGGGTAGAATTAAATAAATAGAGCGTGGTGTTGAGTACCTCCAATTGAATGCAATATCTTAAATTCGACTGTGAATTTAATCGATTTTTCTTGGATGTTTACATACAGTTTAATATTTTCTAGCGTAGATGGCGCGACAGTGTTGTCAATGCTGTTGATGTAAGATTTTGATACAATATATTTATTTACAACCGATAAGAAAACCATTGGAGGCGCTCTCTATATGTTTAGATTTTTTTAATTGGGAATAAATTCTAACCATAAAAGAAAAACAATTTCAGATGACATTTAAATATTTTAGATAGCCTTTTACGAATTTGTCTGATTATTTTTTATTAGATAAATCTAGGAAATCGAATTTAAATTTGTGATAGAAATGCCGGCCTCAAGGGATTTTAATGTTTAGCTATGTGCAATACTGGGACCCCAGGTTCCCTTTGCCTATTCCGTTACATTCGGAATACAGAGTGAATCAAAAATAAAGAAATAAAAGTAATTATAAGTAAGTCCACCATAGTGACGAAGTGGTTCAATTAACAGTAACAGCCACGGTTAACGACTATATTTACTTCGTCTACAAAGTAGAGAAACGCGATTATTTTATACTAAAAGGACCGAAAATATTAGGATTGAAGGCAACTAGGTTAATGTGAATGTTAGTTCCAGCCGTGCGCTTCGACTTCCGTAGAAATACAAAGACCAGATTAAAAGCATAAAAGATAATGTGCACAGCTATTAGGATTTTCTTTATCCTTATCAGCGAGCAAATTTGCGAAAATATCCATTTTATTGTTATATTATGCTTTGGAAGTTTTTAAGTGTTTTACATAATACAAATCTAGTTTTGCTTGAATGTTGTTTTTTAGTACGTAATATTGTAAATATAGTTTAAGGGGTAGTTCAATGGGAAAGACGTTTATATGTGAGATGACAAAATCAGACAAGAACGAGTTGGGCTCGCCCATTGAGGGTTCCGTACAAAAATTGGAGGTCTCTGGAATTCAAACTTAGTAAGCTAAGGCCCGAGCCCTGTCATAGTTTACTTTATATAGCGACTTTAATAACAAATTTAGTGAGGGTAATAATTTTTTAGTAATTAACCACAAATATATCGTTTTCAGATTTTCCCTAAACCACTACTACTACACGTAGCTGCCACATTTCATAATTCTAGATCACCTATAAATAAAAATAATATTATTTATAGTATCGAAATATGCATTTTGCGATATAAACGGTCATATATTTTTTAAATAAATGTGGAAATATTATAGTATTATTAAATGAAATCAAGAGACCATATATATGAGTATATGGTTTGAATTTCTACTCGATATCTCCAAGCATTTCTGAGATAAAGGCTCTTGACAGTTAAAAATAAATTATGCAAGTATTCTTTTAATAAATAATTATATATATTCTTTATTGCATATAAAAATACAAAGTAATAATAAAAATTGTAAAGGTGGTTTACAATGGCGGAGGTAGTTTACAATTATGAGTATATTAAAATATTCTGATTAATATAATGGTTCTAATATGTTAACCAATATATGGTAAACGTATATAAACAGTTCAAATGTAACAATAAACTGCTTTATAGTTGCCAAAACTGAGCATATTATTACATTTTCAATGTTTGCCACATAGTAAAAAAAATATAAATAATTATTATTAAAAATAGGCATAAGCCTTTATTGGTTTTTTTTACGGGCTACAAATAGACCTAATATTTCATTGATTAAAAGAAATCCTTTATTAGAGTTCCGTATTTCAAAAGGCAAAAAACGTAACCGTAACGGAAATAGTGATTGCATAAGGATGACTGTAGTCCACTCGTCCGACCGTCTACCCTCCTCTCAAGACAATTTACTACGACATCACGTGGAAGTATCAAGCTGCTTTTTTTTATTTTCAGCTTCACGATGTAACGTCGGTGTTAAGACACTCCGTTTCCCACTTTCTGCCGAATACTGGAGGCATTACGTGTTGAGTGGCAGAACTCAACGCCGGGCTTTGCCTTGACACCAGAGCAAAGAAAACGGAAATAAAAGCGTAAATAAATAATTCACTTTCTCGAGTGGCAATCGAATCCACAAACGTCACGTCACAGCCACTGCGCCACGACGGCCTCATTCATCAAGCTGAAATTATTATCAAATATTTAATTTCAAGTTCCCTTGGAGCATAGAAAACTTCCCTTAGGGTACTTTGTATATATTTACTATACTATGCACTATTGTGGTATAGTGGTGGATCATGGATGAATGGACCGATGGTGGATCAATCTAGTATGAATTATGAAATGAAGTTTCATTATCTATTTTGAAAACAATATTTAAAACGTTTAGACATAAATAATTAAATTAAAAAGTAAGCAAATGTTGATTTCAACATTAATTAAGCATTTACTCACTTTCATAATTTAATTATCACTGTTATAAGATTTTATTAAACACAATTTTATTAAGCGTCGGCTCTAATGGGTTTTACAGCATCGCCGAGGGAGCCTCGGACGCAACTTGACACTTTACGATCTTACGTCTTTTGACTCTTCCTGTGAACTGGAAGATAATTCTGTTGGAACTTGGAAGAAGACATTGAAAAGAAGTGTCTTAAAATTTTCCTAGTTTAACGTGAAGCTAAAAGAATAATTTGTATGTTGAAAAATATGATAAATGCAGAAAAATCCAACTATAGACTAAAATAGAATTTTAACTTATTCTATTTTAGTCTATAGTTGGATTTCCTCCTCCTTTACATTGCAAACTCAGTAATTTACGAAGTCATTAGACCAGATACTAAGCGCTTACAATTTTACACTTTAAAAAGTAAAATTTCTTAATATTTGAAAGAAAATTCAAATTATAAACAAACTTCATGTATACATTTATGTGTGCTCGAGGTTTTAAATTATGTAATGTTATTAAGTATTTCGTTTCTTTATGAACCAAAAGAAATATCTCATTTCGTTGATGTTGAATTTTACTTACAGCATTGTAAGTTTTTTAAAGTTTTTTATTTGACATATCACTTAACTGTGTTTTTTAAATTTTTATTTTAACATATTCTCTACTTGTGTTTGTACCTACAGAAAACTAGAAACAGATAAAGCAACGTTAAAGTAAGTAAAAAGTAGTACGTCTATAAAATACTTTGATTACTTCCTATTCTTTGTGTCGTGCCAACG
>JBAIZZ010000251.1:74516-88342 GCA_037355905.1 Heliconius aoede | reverse complement strand
TGAGTGGAGTACGTGACTACGGTGTTATTATTTTTGTGATATTTTTTTATTTTGTTGCCGAAAATAAATATTAGAAGTAGGTTTATTCTATATTAGCGTCACAATGGCGAATGGGGAAATAAATAGTAAATATAATTTAATTTATAATATGTGAGTAATAAATATGTATGTGTATATACAATTATATGAAAAAACGAAAAGCAAAGAAAAGTATATCAAACAAAATATTATTAATATAGTTAAATTGAAATACAAATTGTGCTGCACAATCGACTGGTTGCGGGTTCGATTCCCACTCGAGGAAAGAAAATATTTATTTATGTTTTCATTTCTTCGCTCTGGTGAAGTCAACCGTGTGGTCCCGGCTTAGAATAGGATCACCCTGGTACTGTCGGTGTCGTAAGAGGCGACTAAAGTACGTGTGGAAGAGTCACGTCACCAGTAATGGCAACACGCATGGGCTGACTCGACCGGATTTAATACCACCCCCGGCATTTTAAACCGGCGTGAAGTAGTGGCCCTTGCCACTGCATTTCGCATTAGGTAATACCGGGCCCCGGTGCCGTTCATTCAACCTTAAAAGGCTGGCAACGCACCTGTAGCTCCTCTGGTGTTGCATGTGGTCGTGAGCGGCGGTGATCACTTACCATCAGATGAGCCGAACGCTCGTTTGCCTTGTCCTCTCCCATAAAAAAAAAAATCATTATTTAAAGTTTTTTTTGTGTATCGCAAGTTTAATTTTCGGTTTTTGGTAAAAATGCCCTTTTTATTCATCTTAAACATCATATATATCTTGAATTATTCCTTCAAAATATAAAAAAAAATACCACGCTCGAGAATGTCAAGATAAAGTTTTTTTTTACATCTTTGTAGCAATCCCCCCTTCTTTACGTCACTCTCAAATTGTCAGATTAGTGGAATATATACCTGCCATATTTATAGGGCTCATATTTGGTGGAAGTACATAACCGAGTACAAGGAATCCCCCAATATATTAATCTGTCGCGCTTTAGTAAATCCCGAAATCCCCTCTTCGGCTCCCCTATGATTATTTTTTTTAAATTATATAATGTATGACAGTATTTAGATTATATAGAAACGCAATTCTTGTTTTTTTTTTTAACATTTTACGGAACCCTAAATCACATTTGTCTATTTTGCTCTATTATAAAATATCTAATAGTCCTTTATTTTAAAGCATGAAAGTCTACCAAATCAATCTAATATATGAATATTTCATCACTAGTAAAACTTATTTTTATCTTCACATATTAGTATTCATGACGCTTCATAGCTCGCGGTAATTAATCTTCAAATCCGCGGACTGTCGACTGAAAGTAACGAATCCATTTAAACTGTAGACAGACTTGCATTTAAACGCAAAAAATAAAATTGCAAATGAAATAACAAATTTTTATTTTTATTACATTTTTACTTTACGAGATATATATAAACAAATAGTTTATGGGTGTCATAATTAACTTATACTTATTCCATGTAATGTTCCATGTAATAAAATTCGATTTTTTTCTTTTTTCATTAAAAAAATTATCAAATGGAGCTTTGGTTTATCTAAAAATATTAGTATCAATAGACTTTAAGACTATATTAATTGAGGCCGTCATGGCGGAGTGTACGCAAGTACGAAACTGCAAGCACGACGGTTGTGAATTCAATATTTTCATTTCCTTGGTCTGGTATAACGAGGCATAAAGCGGCGCTGAGTTTAACCACTCAATACGCAATACCCCAAGAATAAGGCAGTTAGTGGCGAACGATAGTGATAGTGTAAGGAGGCATGGAGTGTCTTAACACTAACAAAACAAATTTAGGACATTCTTTCGACATTATTATATTTACATTTAATAAAGAATTAATTACAAGCGAAAAGTAAACCATTTCAGAAAATCTACAATAAAAATATCTTAACGACTTTCGAAGGGCTTTCTCGGAACGATCTTATAAATAAAATAAATAGAGAAACTGTATTAAATATCAAATAACGAAAAGGCTTTATTACTTTAGTTTATGGGCGAACTCAGTAGAGCGCTCTCCGTACTCTCTCTCCTAAGTGAAATTACATTATGTAACAACAAAAGGAACGAAGCGTTTTAAATTAATGGCCAGCTTAACCCCTCTATATACATAATATAACTTTACTTGAGTTTGCCAGTTGTTTTATTTAAGTTCTACAAGTTTTGTTTTTGACTTATCAATGTACATTATTTAAATAGGACTAAAATAGCGCCATGCATCTTATTAAGTGAGAACACTCGGTATTTGAATCCGCAACATGACAAAATTACTTGACACAGTCCCGCTATTAGTTACTATTTATTAAAATCTTTAACTTAATTTTTTTTTCAGCTTTAGCTAATGTCGGAACCCAACGCCGTGCTTTGTCTCAACACTAGAATATAACTCAACATTAAAATATTAACTATTTCAGTTCCTTGAATTGGAATCGAACCCACAGTCTGTCGCGTTTCTCGCTGCTTCTGAATCACGACTGGCCTCAACACATTAAATGTTTAATGATTTATATTTTATGTCGCATAGGATATGTCGTATGAGAAAAAAACATTTATACCTACCTTTACGAAAAGGAAATAATGTTGACAGCCCACAAATTGCGACCACAAAGACCGAAATCGTTTTAGAATTTGCCTTTTTTTTTTGGCTGCCAAGATAGCATCGGTATTTACTAACACATTTATCTTGATTTCACGAAGATCAAAATTATAGATTTAAGAAGTATTTTTTCTTTTCTTTCTTACCTCAACTAGAAAGTAGAAATTATTCAAGAAATACTATTATTTGTAAATTTCCTTATTTCTTGAATATTTATTTTTGTATATGTCTCGTTTATCACTCATAAAAATGTGTTTTTGTGTAATTAACTTGCAAGAAACATTGCGAAATTAAATAAACTAGTGTTTGGATCAAATAAATATTTATTTTATTTTCATCCAAACAGATCTCATAGAGATAGAGATAACGAGCCACTTCAACTTTGAAAAACTACAGTTAACTGCGAATAATGTAATGATTTATCACTATTGTCTAAGTAAAAAACATTATGTACGTACTGCGCAGAAAAAATAAAATATGATATCTGTATAGAAAGTAATAAACATATTTTATTTTCAGCTTTACGTATCCGATCTCCACTCTCCGCCGAATCATGGAGGCATTACAAGTTGAATGGTGAATTCAACGTACTTTGCCTTATTACCAGAGCAAATCTTTATAAATTTTCTAATTAATTTCCCATAGAAGTCATATTCGCGTTAAAAGGGATACGCGTGTGCCCCTGCGCCACGACGGCCTAATACTATATACTTACTAATAATATAATACATACTATACATATAGTCTTAATATAGTACATATAGTGAGTTGAGGAGAGGCTGGCAGGAAATTATATTAGCAAACAGGTAAGGGTGTTTTAGTGTAATGGGCACCTCATGGAGTGGTTCTTGTTCTAAGTTATTACTTAAACACGTTCTACCCACGTATAAGGCTGGGTCATGTCTAATAATAAAAAATCCTATATAGCACCAACTAGTGAGTATATGATCTAAATAAAGATGTTGCTATGTTGTATCATAAGCATATACGTACATTCACCTTCTACATTTATCACTATTTTAAAATATCAGCTTCACGCTGTATCCCGCACACAGTATGGTAAGCAGAGGGAACCTCGCGTCAAGACACTCCGTTCCCCACTTTCTGTCGAATTCTGGAGGTATTGCATGTTGAGTGGCAGAACGTATGGTTATATTATTAATTAATAAATAAACAACTTAATAGATATTTCATTAAATTTATTTTTAATACCAAAATTTTTAATATCTTAGTAGTATTCTTTAAAATATTAGTAAATATTATTAGGCAACAAGTCATTAAATGTAATTAAAGAAAATATTTGCCTCAGTAGTAAATGTAACGCAACGTTTTGTAAGTCTATGGTATATAAAGTATATGTTATTACCAATGTCGTATTTATCCCCATATTAATAAATCACTTTCGACGCTGAGATCGATCTTGAAATGCCTGTATAATAATTCATAGTCATAAATTTTATATCTTTAAATGAAAACGGCATCTCAAGATCGATCTCAGACTTGAGACCGATTTATAAATACAGGCCTAAGAAACTAGGCCTCCAAATTGAATTTTGAAATTACAAACAATAAAAACGACTCCTGAAAATGATGATCGGAAGAAAACAACCACCACTTGTTGGCAAGTGATCAGTTACGTAATCTAAGCTCAGTTAATTGACTTCAACGGCCGAGAGTTCCCAGAAATTGTAGCGAAACAGTGTTTGTTGGTAACAATAACAAAGGCTTTCAGGGCGCGATCGGAAACCCGATTACGGAGCTGCTGTATGAATATTCATTGTCCAGATGTTCGAATCCAATCGGCCCCTGAACGTATTGAGACAAGTGGAATTACCTGGCCTGGCTGCTTGTAACTTACGATTTTGTATGTTATGGAAACCAGCTATTTGATGTTCATTTTTAAAATAAATATTATATTTTTTTACTAAAAATCTAATTAAATTCATCAATCAATATAAATTGTTCTTTAAAGTTTTTCTTGCTTCAAAAATAAAAATATATAAAAAATATATATATTTGTATAGCAGTATATAAAACAATTTATCTGGTAATTTCATTATAACAAAAAACAAGCATAAAATTACAATTGTCTAAAATATATGACAGTCTCGCGGCGATATTTTAGGTAAACATTCCGTTCGCGGAGGTCGTATTACAAATACAATATCGCACTAATTGGCGGCGTATAACTGCCGGGATACAGAATAATTACTTATATTAAAGAGTAAAGAATTACATAATGACTGCAATTACGAGGTTTGCGGGGTCTTGTTCTAGTATGGCGCGTGTCACGTTCACGTGACGTCGTGTCAGGTTGGTGAAGTAACAATTTATCTTTGACCTGTCGTTGTTGGTTAAATGTTTATAAAAATGATAGATGAGGCCAAAGCCATTACAGATGAGGCCTATAGTTGTGCACTGGTACACGCGTGTGGCAATAAATGCCACGATTGTCGCATTTGATTCCCTTTCGAGGAAATGAAAATTAATATTTTCATTTCTTCGCTTTGGTAACGTGGCGTTAAGTTTCGTCACTCAACTCGCAATGCCAGAAGATGGATGAAAGTGAAGAACGAAAGTGTATTAATTAACTTTGTCTGACCCGACGACTTTTTACAATTTCTACAATTCGATGTTACTATGTGACCTATACTACATAGTTACTAACATAGTATTTACATACACATATAAACAGCATATATTTACATATATAAGCAACATAGCAAATGCACGTTGACTGACAAGTACGAAACGAGCAGTGCTTGTTCCTCACCTGAGATCCGTCTTGGCTTTGTTAACTTCTTGTTTGTAAGAGAAATATCTCTGCGTCGTAGACCGACGGGAGGTATTTCCTACAATATTTTGTGCATTGAACGCTTCCAAAGTAAACGCTTGTACTTTAACGAAATACGTATTACGCCGTTACTTAAAAATAAGAAAATACAATATATGTAACATTAGAAAGTAAGATATTCAAATTTGTACACAATCTCTTAGCTTAGTGTCACGTGAAAATTTCCTTCAAGCCTCTTTACCTAGTTTAAACATAAATAAAAACGTGTCAGGTTGTGGGTTCGATTCCCACCCGAAGAAATGAAATATTCAATATTTTAGTTTTTCCGTTCTTGTGTCGACGCAAAGACGAATGTCGACACACGACACACAATGCCTTCAGATACCTGCTGAAAATGAGGAACGGTGTGTCTTACACTAGGTTTCCTCTACCTCTTCCTACCGCTGTATGCGGTCGTGTGAGTTTTACGCTGTAAGTGAAACTAAAAAAAAATAAAACACAATTCTACAATGAAATAAAAATACTAGTGAAATAATTGAGGCCACGTGCCCGTTGCAGCTATAAAGAGGCAATATAACTGAATTACGAATTTATATTTTCTTTGCGAAATTTTAAAGCAAACTGATGCTGGAATAAGGCTTTGACTCGGCGTGTAAACAAGTGCGCCGTCACACCGCGCCCACTGAGGCGAGGTACGTGCAGCTAGTTCATATGTGATTAGTTTTCACTTCGCTACTTACAAAACTACTTCTGAAATTTAGTTTTAACGTTTTAGCCGACTTCTGTAAGAAGGGTTTTTTGTATGTTCTTGTCGATATGCCAAAATGTTAGTATGCACAAAAATAATACCGGCAAGACAAGGCAAACGAGCGTTCGGATCACCTGATGGTAAGTGATCACCGCCGCCCAAGACGCCGTGCAACACCAGAGGAGCCACAGGTGCGTGGCTGCCTTTAAGGTAGAGATAGACGTTCACAGTTCCGTGGCGCGTGGAAGGAATATTATTGACGCTTTGTTTTTATAAATAGTCACATAATGCGGTCGAGCCCCGAGTTCCAGTTCTTGAATATATTTTTATATTTTTAATTTGTGGATCTATTTTAAATGTTCTCTATTAATTTTGAAAAAGCTTACTTTCCCATTGTGGCCATTACCATCAAGATCTGGTTATGGTAATCGAAGCAAACCGTTCAATTTTATAGACACGTACGTTGAGTTTTATAATTATATTTTTTTTATATTAATCATACATTTACTTCTTGTAGTCATCTCTGATCTCTGTCTCTGTCCGTCTGATAATATTGCTGAGCTGATGAGGCTAATAGAGAACCCGGACACCTCATCGATCAGGAGTTACGGGGCAATTTTTTATATAATATATATTATAGGGACTTACAGAAAGCTAGTTGTATACTGTCAAGTAATTTGAGTAAGCTGATGATGGATTGAGATACATTTCCTCAACTTCTAATGGTAAAGTTCTGACGGATAAACTGTATGTAAATAATGTAAAGTCAAGTGCTATCTAAATTATTTTAGTAGTTTTTTTTCGCGAAAGAGTAACAATAATTCATGTTCACAATTAATCACAATTAAATGAAAAAAATCAAATTGTAATAATCACTAGTGATTATTTTATTACATCAGAGGAATCCACGTTAAATTGTTCAGTCAAAGGCTTAAGCCCCCACAGCTTTGGATAAAGGGGTGAAAGTTAAATTGGCTCTATTTTAACTGAGTGTGAATGGCGTAAAGTCATAAATCGAGTAATTATTCTTTGTCGGCGCTCTCTTACAAATAAGTCGTCAACTCTATCTGACCTGCAGGTGGGGAAAATTAATAAAGATAATACTTATTCACTTTATTTAGTACAATATTTGTCAAAATGGCAACGAATGCAAACCACTGAGGCGAAAATCCAGTCGTCCGTATTATTCAAGACTCTTACATTATTCATTGAGGTTCTAGGCTGAACTTATACTATGAATAATACGTGTGACAGTTTGACATATCATACAGTTTAAGATGCTAGAAATGCATTTACATATAATACTGAATGTTCATATGTTCCAAGTACTATATGACTCTAGGCTTTATAATATTATAGTAAGCGAAGTTAAACGGAAAATGGAAAGTAGGAAATTATGATAAAGACTTTTTTCTGTATAAAAATCGATCGACTCTAGTGTAAGAGAGCAACAATTAAAAAGAAAAACCCGACAGTTAATAACTAATCAGTTAACTACGCAAATTTAATATAAAACTTATGTGATTTTCTTATGGAGAACATTCTTTCTTAAATGATTTCAAATGAAAAAAGAATCATCAAAATCGGTTCAGTAAAAATTTCTCAGGTAACAAGCATAAAAAAATTACAGTCGAATTGATAATCTCCTATTATAGAAGTCACTTAATTTCCATACATAGGTATTTGCTCCAATGTAATCATATTTGCTCTACTAAATATACATTACACGGCATGCAAAGTTCTTGGAGAATTCAAATTCAAAATTGAGAATTAAGCATAAAATAAGTTTACGGAGAAACTCTTCAGCTATAAATTTAAGTCTTCGGTGGAATGAGCGAGGCCTAGCCTTCATAAAAGTAAACAAAGAGTACAACTCGTACGTAAGTTAGCCACTTATCTTCGTGTTAGTAAGTACAGATTATAACTTGATAATAATGCATTTTTCTAATTAAGGCTAATATTTTTACTGGTTTAGTTTATTTTTTTATGGAGTGTAATCTTTGAAAGTTACAATTTAACTATAATTATTTTAAGAACAATAGACCCGTGCCAAATTTCATAATTCTAGGTCATCCGGAAGTACACCATTAATTTTAATTCCCTTTATAATGTTGAAATACGCATTTTATAAACAGCCATATCTTTTTTTTAAGAAAATGTATGAATACGATTTTTAGTAATATGATTCAGGAAAACAAGGGACCGTAGGCCCTATGCTTGATATCTCCAAGCGTTCGTGAGACGCACAGACGGACAACAACCTGATCTTATAAGGGTTCCTTTTTTTCCATAAAAGGTTCGGAATCCTAAAAGCCATTCATGGTGCAGGAACACAAACGTGTTCAATTACCCACTCGAGGAAATGTAATATTTAAGATTTTCAATTCTTCGCTCTTATTGAGGCTAATCGCAGCGTTGAGTTTAGTCACTCAACACGCAGTGACTACGTGTGGAAAATGGTAAATGGAGTGTCTACGAGATACAGCGCGTAACAAAAAATATCTTTGAATAAAAATTTTGTCTTAATAAAATAATTAAGCGGCCATGGTTCAATTATTCTTTAAGCATGACAAGCATACACAAGTTATTATACATTTTTTAAAATTTTTCCAATAATATACTCGTGAGTGGTTTTGGCTTAAGTATATTTATTTTTCATCAGAGGTGTTAAATGCAATTTTCTTTTAAAGTACTTGGATTATACTCTGCAAAACCTAGTTAGTTGTGGGATAAATTCTAATAATTTTTAATCTATCGGCTGCTCTGTTGTTGTGTATTTATTTAAAAAAAAGGTAACATAACTTAAAATAATGATACTTAATGGGTACCAAAGGTTAAGTAAAAATACGTTTTATTGTACACCGGATAATTAATTACAAAACTGTTTTCAGCGATACATGAAAAAGCACAATAAGCGCAGCAATCTCGCAGCAATCACTTCCAGGCGACCTTTGGAAAGAGGAGAGTAGAAATTAAATCAGGAGGGGTGTACTAAACAAATGCATAAAAACATAAAATATAAAACAAATACATAAAAACTTATATCGCATGCATACATAGATACACATATACATATATACATACACATACACGCAGTTGCATTTAATATCAATTTCTCATAATATTTCTATTGGGCGAGATCTTTTAAGTATAGGAAGATTTTGCTGTTATGTACCCCGCCATTATTTCCATTAAAATTTAACTCTACAACCTTTTCTGGTTAGTTCAGTACTAAGGGCGAAGTACTTCTTTACCTACCAATATTACACGCGTTAGGTTCCAAAAGAGAAGACAATAAAGACCCTACACCCGACCACCAAGTGTTTACCTATTTCTGCTTACCTTACTGTGGCTTTACCCTATCTTACTAAATTAGTTTGATCCGAGATGTTTGTACATATAAAGAATGGCAAAACTACCCTATATATATATATAGAAAAAAATTACAATATATAATACAAGAAAGTGAATTCTACTTTAGAAAATATGTCTGCTAATATGAAAAAGATTAAAAAGCTATTACAATAAAATAATAATGAAAGCGTTTAATATTCAACGAAGACGACAGTTTTCATGGCGTAAATTACAAGAGTTCCGCAGGTCTTGAGTTCACTATTAAGGCGGGTGCAGGGTGGAATGTCAATAAGACGGCGTCCAAAATTACACTCTGTAAAGGTTATTGGAATCTACAATGACTTGCAGATGTTTACAAGTTTTCATTTAACCTGCGTATTAGTTGAGTTTCTCTCAAGCTCTATTTGACTTACTTTCCAGTGACTGATTGATTTGAAATTTGGATTACGACAACAGTCCTGATGATAATAAATTTTCATATAATCAGTATTACGCAAATGAACGTCGCAATAAAGTGGCGGATTACAAATTTTCACTATATAATAGATACACTGTCATTATGTCAAATGAAAAGGCTTGATTTAAGAAATATATAATACACCGTATAAAAAAGTCTGGTGACTGGAGATGGAGCCGGATGGTGGCGAAAGGGACTTCTGAAATAAGAAATGTAGACAGGTCGTGTTTAAACTAAATAAAAAAAATTAAAAAATCTTTTTGATAAAGCTTTTATTCAAAATGCATTTCTTAAGCATATTGCAAGGTAAGTAGGCATAGGGAACCTAGAACCTAGTGTTAGCATATACACTTTTTTATTATTATTATTATTACTAAGACTCGTTCAGAAGTAAATATAATTTATTATTTTACAAAGTAAGGAGGAAACTATTTTCATTGAACTGAACTGAACTGTATGTGAATGTACCTAATGTCATATAGATTTTTCCTGCGCAGCTTAGTGATGGTACATATTTTAAATTGCTTACTAAAGGGTTAAATATTTTAGACGATAGCGGAGCTGGTGCTCCATATGTCACGTTATCTGAGCTTTGACCACGGCAGCGTGCTTACAACAGGAAGTACAACGATAAACAATTACTAGAGAAGCCCAAATAGTTCATAATACTTTGTTTTCTTTAATCGTAGCCTAAGAACTTAGATTTGCAAATACAAAAATTAGTTACAAGTTAAATGCGTTCATTAAAACGTTTTTTTTAATATTCAAATAGGATTAAAATAAAATAAAAAACTACTTAAAAATATGAATCCCTAACTTTTAATATTAAAAATAAGGTAAATTAACAACAATCACAGTCCACGCATAAAACTATAAATACCCTACAACTCATCAACTGAGTGACCCATCAGAGAGTGCATCACATACTGGAAATCGATCCTCAAGGCAATTCCCGTACAGCCATGAATAAGAGATCGCAGTTGATTGAACGTAACCGAGGGCTTTGTCAACCACTTTGCATCAGCTTTACTCCCGCTGCCGTCACAAACACCGCCTCCATGCACTTTATGTGGAAAGATTACACTTTATGTGTATTAAATATGATGTTTACTGTATCTACATGTATTATGTTCAAAATTAAGTTATTGACGCCGGTCTTGGCGCAGAAGTACAAGTCGATTCCCTCTCGTGTAAAGGAAATATTCAATATTTTTAGTTTCTCGCTGAGGTAACGAGGCAAAGCGCGGCGTTGAGTTTCGCCACGCATCACGCAATGCCTGCGGAAGTGGAAGTTAAATAAAAATAAAATTATTATTATGAAAAGAATTATGTGTATGCTAGGTATATACGAATTAACACAAGTTTTCTCATGTAAAGTAATTTATTTGCAATATTCGTTAAAGCAGAGACGTATTAATAATACAATATGTTTTATAGTGAACTAGCTGAGCCCTGCCCTGAGCTCACTTTGCTCGCGCGACTTTTAGTGCAGTCACCTTACCTTAGTCACGGCTCAGCGGGAAAAAATACGTCCCGTCGGACAAAAACGTAAAATAAAAGAAAATGTGTGTCTGGATTAGATATATCTAGCCTATAACCACCCCGGGAAACAACAGGGAACAACTCCTCGAAATTCCACCCCAATCGACTCGGCCGTTTCAGAGTTTATAGCGAACAGACAAACAAACACATTAACAGACATTTGTTTTTCTATATATATAAAAGATAGATAAGAAAAATATTCATATTTTTTATTTCAATGTTTATGTATTCGTAAATATATTATATATAGAAGATGATAGACTGTACAAAATGTGATCAACAGATTTAATGTGTTTTGTCGGTAATATTTCCACTTTCGACGCTAAGTATCCACGGCAAGGCGTCCCCTCGCTAACCTCGTTACAGCAGCAAAGACAATTTTCTCCTTGCACCTTCCTCCGCAACGTGATTACTTCTGCAGACGAGAGAAAAGTTACGTAATTGTTTTCAGGTCATATAAATTTTAAATGAAATTATGGCTCGTTGCTTATGAATAGTCATTTTATAAATGAATACAGCTAGTTTTGTAGTCTTTTGTGAAGTTTTAATGTAAGGTTTTATTTTTAGGTTCATTTAATATATTTATTAGGATGCCGTGGGGGCAGTCGCGCAAGGGTGCGGTTGTAAACGCGACGGTTGTGGGTTCTATCTCAGAATAAAACATGTAATATTTTCATTTCTTTGCACTGGTAACTTGGCAAAAAATTGAAAAACGAATTTCATGAATAAAAAAGCAATAAAACATTTAAACTACGAATGTTCAACAAAGAGATCGCACTTTATCTACTTTCATCAATCGCTTTTGTGTCATGACAGTAATTCACATTGACACATTCTCGTCGATAAATTGACATACAATCCATAAGTAGCTTTATCTTATTAATTAAAAGCAATAAATACGTACATGTTTAGAAGCAACCAAGAATAATTTAAAAAAAAAAATTAACAATACAAACTATTAAACCAAAAGGCCAACCACAGCAACGAAACGAGGATTTTTCACACGAAATATTTCATAGATAAATGTAATATTCAGCTCGACATCGGTTCCGCGGCGCAGCTCGCAGCGACGTATTCAAAGTGCGACGTACACCCGCGGGACGGCGCTCTGCTGATACTTCCCACATTATATAATATCCTTACAGAGCAGCAGAGGCGGCGAGCACCATGTAATCTCTGGTTCCGATCGTCATATCGATATTATTCAGTTCGCGTAAGCTCTATCTTATTATCCAACCACGTTTTACCTATTGGGAATGAAGAGCGGTGTGGCTACTGCAGTAGTGTAGCGTCATATTGAAATCGATCGTAATTTACTGTGAAATATAATAAATAACTTGAAAATATTGTTAATTTGAACAAAATAGTGATTTTATGTTTCCATTGCTCTCGTAACAAGATGAAATGTGGCGTTCAATTCCACTCAACACGCTCTCTCTCATAAATTAGGAGGATAGTGTGGAACGTCGAACGAGTGTCTTAGAACTAGGGTCTACCTACTTTGTTTTTTTTGGAAATACAATATACTTATTTAATAAAAACAATGAAATTGTAAACAGATATTATTTTATCTTCACGCTGAATCCTTGGGATACATGTATTAAGATATTCCGTTCCCCATTTTCCTCAGACCTCTGAACGCATTTTGTATTGAATGACGGAAACCAACGCCAACACTGCCTGGACACAAGAGCTAAGAAATGAAACTATGAATCTACTGAAACTATGAAATTAAATCCCCTCGAATGAAAATCAAACCCACAACCTATCGCGTTTACAGGCACACAATACTTTTTATTCAATCTACAATAATAAATACAGATAACTAATAATAGAAACAGCCTTAATAACGTAGAAAATAAATTTAGGAATCATATAAATCCAACAAACAGTACATAAGCTCTAACTACGCTACATTCCCGGCACGTCGCCCTCACAACTATTACGTACCGGATATAGGCCAGTGGGAACTTGTGTTTTCTTTTACCAGTTGCTTTTCGAGCGAAGTAGAACGCGTAACTACTCGTAAACAGGTTAGACGTTGTCGCTGACTTTTCTGTTGAATTCAACTTCTCTATATACTGTGAAAGACGAATTTTACACGAAATAAGTGACCCGAACGTATATTATATTCTCTTTTCATTTCAAAATGTCGGCTGTATCGCTTATATCTATACAAATATATATATACATATATGTATATAAAGAGATGCTCCCACCTACTACACGTAAATGCTGATGGTGGAAACGTGAAATGTGAATAAATGCTTACTTTCATATCGTGGATGTCCACTAAGCAA
>JBAIZZ010000251.1:31956-74506 GCA_037355905.1 Heliconius aoede | reverse complement strand
ATGCTTTATAAGAATTTGATAAAATCGCCAAGCGTAGACGCGACAGTTTATTGGTTCGATTCCCACTCGATTAAATAAAATATTTCTTTGCTCTGGGGTTGAGGCAAACCGGGGCTTTAAGTTCTGCCATTCAAAATGCAATGCCATGCAATGTGGAAAGTGAGGAGCAGAATGTCTGAACACAAGGCTCTCTCTGCCTACTCTGCTACATACAGGATACACTGTACAGAACAGTCAGTTCTGGACTTACGACGGGGCTTGGTCGTAAGTCGAATTTCATACACAAATAAATATATATGTATACAAGCATAAGTATATATGTATATAAGCATTATTCTGTTTCAAATTTTCATGAAATTCTTCGTCGTAAGTGCGAATGGTCGTAAGTCGAGGTGGTCTTAACTCGAGAACTGACTGTATATCTAAAAGTAATTTGTACTATTTTATCCAAGGAAGATACTGTTAAATTACAAAGTAAGACTTTTTTATCATTTATTCTTAGAGATAGCACACGTTTGGTATAAGATCATGGCAAGAAAAAAATATATAAATTTAATTATATAAGAGAATAGAACCCATAATTTTCAGCAGTGCCATTAGTTAATATTTATTGCATAAAATAAAACTATACCTAGTAAAGTATAATCTTTATAACAAATTGTTACTAACTTTATCACAGAACCTACATATATGTAACTTGTACTGTACGTACGGCGTATTACCGGTCATAAAAATGTCTGCCATTGTGAGGGAATACTTCCTTTCGAGTGCAGTTAGAGCCCAGTGCGCCGATACAATTATGGCAACTAGCCAGCGTCAGCTTGCTAACCTCGTAGCAGAATCAAATGGATATAAGTCACGTTTTGCCAAAATATTCAAAATGTATTAAATTAAAACTATATCTCTGACGTTGCGGATGTTATAACGCAATTTTTATATTTATATAGTCATGACCCTATTAACAATAACTACGATTATTCTATGGCCATTTTTAAAAGCGAATAAAAAACTAGGAGATTAGATCTCTAGCTTAAAATATCAAATTTGTTAATAAAAAAATGTTATGTAAATTAAAAAAATGGATGAAATTTGTGGTAAGTCGTGGCGCTGGTTGAAAACGTGTAACTGTAAACGGGACGGGTTGTGGGTTCGACTCGAGGAAATGAAATATTTAATATTTTCATTTCTTCGCTCTGGTGTTAAGGCAAAGCGAGTGGTTAAGTTCCGCCACTCCACCCTCAATCCAGTCTCCAGTATTCAGGAGAAAGTGAGAAACGGGATACAACGTGAAACAAAAAATAAATTTGTTTCTATTTATAGGTTTCGAACTACATATATATAAATATTGAATGAACACTTGTGACGTACAGCTAATCTATTATTTTATTTACATGGCATAACCTGTTCACCGCCATCTTTAATAATTAATAATCACAACGATACGCAGTAAATACCCACAGTAATAAATTAATTGGCTTTGTTTTGCACAATTAATCGCTTCTGCAGAAACATTGTACGTATAACTTCCGGAAAACAATTTTCGAATAATACCTACACGGATACGCATCTTCTAAGATTAGAATTCTAACAAAATAAATACCTGCCAGCTATATCGAATATTGAACTACCAATAGCAAATTACTATAGGCCGTAGTGGTGTAGTGCACAAGGTGTGACTGTAACTCGACGTTGTGAATTCGGTCCCCACTCGGAAATGAATTATTATTTATTAATAGTTTCCTTTTTTTCTTGCCCTGGCACCAAAGCAAAAAAGCCGGGCGTTGAGTTCCGCTACAAAAATTGTGAAGAACGTACGTCTCTAGTAACAGTAGGTTTCCTCTGCCTATGCTGCTGTATGCGAGATACAGCTTGAAGCGTGACTAATAAACAAAATATGACTCAAATAGTTTTACTTGTTATTATAAACACTATGCAAGTAGGTATATTAAATTCCTAGAAGATATTAATGTAATTATTTTTTTATTTCACTACAATGAAAATTATATTAGATTACAAATCATGTGTATATAAGATCTTATACGCATGCATATACATATATATATATGAAATGCTGTTTTTTTTAAATGGCTAACAGCCGTAATTAAAAGAAGCCATCCATCCACACATATTTAAATGTTTTATTGCAAAACATAGAAATCCTTTAAAGGAACGTAACAGTTTATTACTCGACGTCAGTTTGTTTAGATATAAATTTAGTTTGAAACTATACTATGAATGTGTACCATTGTTACAATTAACCACCGTGTTTGCCTCTAGAATGACCGTTCTCAAGGATGTTTACGTCATACGTCATATTATACTATAGTTAGTATATTTTTAATCAAGTAAAGTTGAATATAAGTCGCTAATATTCAAGAAGTGTCAGTATTCTAAGTCTATTTTCTTACATAATTTAACATTATTACCTTTAATAATACCACAAAATTCTTAGTGCTTTTTTCAGTGTGGACAATTACAACAAAGATTATTATAAGAATAACGGCCTTATTGTTTTCATAATTCGTTATCATTTGTCATTTAAATTCATAAGAAATAAGATTTTCGTTAAACATGGAATATTGAAGCCAGTAGTGGCGCAAGTCACAAAGTACATTCAAACACGATAGGTCGTGGGTTCGATTTCCAAATCAAATCTGGTGTCTGGCAAAGCGCGCCGTTGAGTTTCTCCGGTCTCAACGCAATGCCACCAGAAATCTGCAAAACCTGAGCTAAAAAAAATAAACCAATAATATTTATTGTTTATTTTCCTCATACAGTTATTATTGGGTAATCGCGTATACAAGATATAAATTGCGAACGATTAAAGGTAAGCAAATATATGGGTCATTGACGCGACAAGAGGCGCAGAGGAGGGAAATACGAGGGTGACAGACGGGCCGTTAACACGGCCGTTACAACTCCAAGTGATATATGAGCTGCGAAGTGGCTCGCTGCCTGTCACTCCAGCTCGTGGCGCGCCCCGCTCACAAAAAAGATAAAAAGGAATCCGAAATACGTTTCACAAGTGGTCTGCCGGAAATGGATAGAAATTTACCCAGTACGGCCTTTTTATGTCGGGCAATATATCCAACGCTATCGATATCCAATTTCTGTTCTATGACGTGTAATGTCCCTGGATCGTTTAATTTCTGCTGTCCTGGCTCGCTTGGGAGGCGGTCTGTGGAATAGGAATCGGTGAAACGGTGCTAGTCGGATATTATATTTGAAATTATGGATTTATATACCTAAATATAGGTATGCGCGATTACATGTGCTTCTTGTGAAGATATTTCAATGATTGTTAACATGTTGTATTTCCATTATTTGGTACTGTAAGTAAGAAAAGGCAAATAACTTTGGTTATTTCATAATTGTTTTGGGTTATCCAATACATTTTTTTTGTTTAGCTAAAACTGCTCCAATAACACGCCTGAAAGCCATAGACAATAAACGATTTAGATAAAACGGCAGTTCTATTTTTCGCTCATTATTAGGTATACTCGTATATACCTAAATATTAGTTATCTAAATGTAAGAATCTATACATATTATGAGGTTCTAGGTTCACTAGGTTCCCTATGCCTAGATAGATTTATTTTCTATATATATATATTAATAAATTAAAAAAAAACGTAACAATTTCTCCTTAATCTTTCATCTAATCTAAGTTCAGTAAAATTTAGTTTTCGAACAATCTTTATAATAACTAAACAAACAATGATGTATAACAAAAGCATTTTATCTAAGAAAAGTTTTATCTGAATTATAGAGGAAGATAAATATAAAATATAATTTGTCTTCGTAGTCACGTTACGTTACAAATGACAGCGAGGCGTGTACCAGCTTAAGTTGCCAAGATTTCAACCGTTGACGGACGAAAAACTTAATAGTTTGTGGCCTTCTGATATCTATGAAAATACAATTTTTATAGAATTTCTATATCATTTTCATTTATATTATATATTTTGTTATTGTAACAATTATCTATAAACTTATTTCCAATTTTTTAAGTAGCGTATCCAAATACCATGATTTGAGGAAATAAACAGATAGGGTTCATTAATCCTTTTTTTGGATATCTGAATCAAAGTTATTTAAATAGTTTATACAATTCTATAATTACCTTATTGTGTACCGTGACGTGAACGTAACAATTTTTCCTTCTAATTATCATTTATACTAAAAATAGCGTGACAAAACCACAACAAGTCTTTAATTTACTGTGACCTCAACTCCAGCCAGCCAAGCCCTATAACTGCGCCCATTGATATTGGTACGGTAGTTCTCAGTTGTTTGATATTTTCTTATTGATTTTCTTTTAACAAATGTATTTCGAACAAACGAAATATACTTACTAAAATCCACATATCATTTCTAAATTTAATAAAAACTGTTTAAAGGGTGATTGTAAACGCGAATGGTTGTGGGTTCGATCCCCACTCGAGGTAATGAAATAATTTATTTAAATTTATATTTCTATTTCTTACTGGTGTCGAGGCAAAGAGCGGAGTCCCGCTACTCAACACGCAATGACTCCAAAATTTGGCGAAAAGTGGAAAACGGAGTGTCTTAGCGCTAGATTCCCTCTGCTTATCCTGCTATAATGATGCAACGTGAAACTAAGAAATAAGTTTCTGTTTAAATTTATTGAGGCCACCACAGCACAGTGGGATAGCACTTGAATGTAGTCGAGATAGTTGTGAGTACGATCCCCCCTCTGAGAAATGTATATTTCTTTTTTATTATTGCTTTTTGTTTAAATTGGGATGTATTCGAAATAAGTAGTTAGAGTAAACTGTCGATATAACTAGAGTGAACCAAGAATATTACAGTTTTACAGTCGCTTTTATTATATTTTATGTAAGTAATATATATATTTCCAATATGGGTAAAGGCGAACGAGGCAAGAGACCTCGATTAAGCTAAAATATAAAATATATGATAAGAACACTTTTATACTAATTTAGAAATGTATTTTTTCTTGACGCAATGCGGTGCGGATAAAAGTCTTGGATATTTTGAAAGTTTTCACACATATTTATTTATTTTATGTGATGTAAATTCCTTTTTTTTCACCAGCGACTAGGCCCGCGTGATCAAATAGAAGCAACACAGTATGACGCGTTTAAAGTTTGGGTAACACCGAGCGCCGATACTTATCTATATATATAAAAATAAATGTCTGTTCGTGTGTTTGTTTGTCTGTTCGCTATAGACCCCCAAACGGCTGAGTCGATTGGCGTAGAATTTCCGCAGTCCTCGATAAATGGTCTATCTAATACAAAAAACATTTTTCAATTCGAAGCAGTAAGCTTGAGAGTGTTAAGTGCGTTAAACCAAGCAAATTCTTCAATTTTTTATAGTTTAATTTATATAAACTCAGTATTATAGACGAAATTACATCATTAAATAAATTAACCGAAAAAAATCATTAACTAAATTAACCAAAATCTGGTTTTGTGGCGTACAGAGGTACAGATCAGCCGTGTGGTCCCGGCTTAGAATAGGATCACCCTGGTACTGTCGGTGTCGTAAGAGGCGACTAAAGTACGTGTGGAAGAGTCACGTCGCCAGTAATGGCAACACGCATGGGCAGACTCGACCGGATTTTAATACCACCCCCGACATTTAAAACCGGCGTGAAGTAGTGGCCCTTGCCACTGCGTTTCGCATTAGGTAATGCCGGGCCCCGGTGCCCTTCATCTCCACCTTAAAGGCTGGCAACGCACCTGTGGCTCCTCTGGTGTTGCATGGGGTCGTGGGCGGCGGTGATCACTTACCATCAGGTGACCCGAACGCTCGTTTGCCTTGTCCTCTTCCATAAAAAAAAAAAAAAAAAAAAAAACAGATATACTAATATAGATTCAGATTGATAATCATTATTCGTCATATTTACGTTGGAGCGAGTGGCAATTTGCATTTGGTACATTATGCAAATTAAAATGAAAAAAAAATCATTGTTTTTCATTAATATTTATAATAAATCTATTTTCTTTAACAAATTAAAACACAAACTATGATGAATATGTTAAAATAAAACATTTATATGTTACATAACAAACATTCTTACAGAAATACACGTAATTATTGCCATCACGCCAGGTGTACAAGGTTATTATATCATGTGTAACTATAATTATTCCTATCAAGATAACTCTTCTTTTAACTCTGATTCGCTGTTAAAAATATTGAACCATTGTGTGAACCCAGATATTAAATAACTAGCAACCCGCTCGCGACTTCACCCGCTTGTACTACGCAGTCTTTTATTCTCTCATCCGAATTGTTCTCGTTATCTAATAATCATATTATTTTAAATACAAAATACAAAAGTGAAAACTACGTTTAAATCAGTTGTACCATTTCTGAGATTGGTACGAAAAACGCACAGACAGACAAAATAATTAAAATCATAGTTTTGGGTTCTATTAAATAGAAGAAGATATGTCCTTAATAATATTTTTTCTTATCCACCAAGATCAAACAGCGATTTGTTACAATATAATTATAATTTTAAAAAACCAGACAAGTGGGAGTCGGGTTCGCCCGCTGAAGGTTCCGTACAAAATTGTCTGAAATTATAGTTTACCTTAGCTAGAGCCCTTTTTCTCTGTTACCTTACTTGAACTAGTGGCTTCAAATTTTGCGCCCTTTTAAGGCTATTTTTTAAAAGTATTTAACTATAAATGTATTTTTCAGACTTTTTCCCGAACTGAAATTTAATAATTCTAGGTTTAACGGAAGTACCCTATTAATTTTGATCCCCTTTATAGTGTAGAAATACACGTTTTTCCGCAGGATATCTCCAAGTGTTCCTGAGAAAAAGTCTCTTGACAGACAAACAACAAAGTGATCTTATAGGGGTTCCTTCTTTCCTTAAAAGATACATAAAGCTAAAAATAAAGATAATACACAACTTAAAAGACTATTACTACTTTTTAATTGAAACATATTATTTATTTTATATCTACGGCGGCTGTTAATATCACAGAAATACACTGATTAGCGTACAGTACGTCAGAATTCAATAAAGCCAACTCGTGCCGTAATCCGCAAAACGTTTACTGAAGCAGTAGTTGGTAACGAGGTTATATGGAACAGTTTCGGTAGGAAATTGCCCTGGAAATGTTGCTAGGTGTCATAAAGTTTCAGCTGAGATGGACGCGTGCAGAGTCGACACACCTGCACGTGCTGACCGTTTATACAGTGTGTTGCGCTTCGTACAATTTCACACTATTGTTACAAGTTTGTATGTGGACGTATAACAGTGCAAGCATAGAGCTGATAGTTCGTGAGCGACAGGTATTCCTAGTTTTGGTCTGCTGTCGTCTATTTATTCTGCCTCGACCAATCTTGACTGGATATTCTAGTTATTGTTGAAAATATACTGGTAGGTAGGTGTATATAGTTTGCAACGCGATGCGGGTAATATAGTGAATCTAAACGCTGCATTTTGTTTCAACCAGACCAGTGGGGAGAACGCTGTATAAGATTTGTGAGGATAACATAATGTAATAAATACTTCAATTTAAAGATAACACGTAGAAAATTTATACTTATAAAATGTATAAAATAAAATATAAAATGTATAGGTGCCAGGCTGATTTAAAAATCTCTGCTAAATATAAAATACTATTTTTTTTCCCCCAAAAAAAAAATCAGTTTGGAGTTGCATCCTATGTTAGCGTATTGATGATACTCTACGAAAAAAAATGTGTGTTACTTACGTCTATACCAATGTGTATATTTACAAATTTGTTTTATTTTTCAGGTTAAGTATGGAGTGGAGGACAGCTTTAGTGGTGCTCGCTTCGCTGTTTTATGTTGACGGCTTCTCGAGTAAGTTTATTTTATATATTTTTGTATTCTACGTAAGTCCCAAGTTTTTACGACAAGCTTGATTAAAATTTGTTTTGAGAATAATAATAATATAATATACAATTTTTTACGCAACAATTTGTGTAAGCTTAAGGAAATGTTCAAAAAACCCTAACACCGTTTTTTTTTCTTCGTTTAATTTTAATTTACAACGTTTTATTGTATTCACACTACCTATATAAAAACATATTTGTCACATTATTCAATAATAACTCTTGGGTCGGTATTTATAAACCACTCTCAGCCCTGGGATCAATCTTGAAATGCTGTTTTCATTCATAGATATATCTATATATTTACGAATAAAAAAGCCATATTAAGGTCGATGTCAGACTTAAGTGCGGCTTATATATACGGGCCTTAATTTATATACTTAATATTATGTAAATTTACTATAATTTTTCTTAAACTCTTGTGATAACGATTGCTCAATGAATTATTGTCTCTATACTTCAATATGTCAAATAACAAATTAGCTAATAGTATATTAAGGTTATCATCTTGTGTATGTCTGTAACAGATACAGCTTAAATAATTATTTGTTTCAATTAAATCAGATTTCGTCTTTATCTGTCTATTTTATATGTCACTCGTTGATGAAATAGCTTTACTATGAGAAGCAACAACGTATGAAATATTTTTTCTTAGTGTCAGTTTACTTTTGTGTTCCGCGTATTAAAACTACCGCCGTTAAAAGCGCAGCGTTCCTCTATAGAAGACAGTAAATTGACACTAGCTTTTAGTATCCAGACATTTTCCAATTGTACCTACATAAACAAAATTTTTATTTTTTAAGTTTAAATCCTATATAATATGCACTTATGTATTGGGTTATGGGTTCGATTCCCACTCGGCGTAATGAATTATTATTTATAATTGTTTTCATTTTTTCGCTGTGATACCAAGGCAAGAAGTTCTATATAGCGCAAATATTTTAATATAGCTATATTTTATATACACCGTCGTGGCGCAGCGGCACAAAGGTGCGACCGTAACGCGACGGCTGTAGGTTCGATCCACAGTGTTGACAAATGTTTCACTAGAAGTGAAATATTTAATTACGTTTATATTTTCATTTCTTCGCTCTGGTGTCGAGGCAAACGCGGCGTTGAATTCTGCCACTCAACACGTAATGCGTCCAGAATTCGGCAGAAAGTGGGGAACGGAGTGTTTTAACACTAGGTTCCCTCTGCCTACCCTGCTGTGTGCGGGATACAGCGTGAAGCTGATTTATCTTTTATTCGCTACACCAAGACGTGCATTGTACTCGAATAGGATGCGAATATAATATTTCCTGTTATTTCCTACCTTATATTACAACGTAATTTGTCTCGCTCGTGACCTCTGGCTCGACCTTCGGGCTTTACAGAGTGCGGCTGTTATCAACCATATACATAATAAAAAATATTTGATTATTTTCTCTTGGAAATTCCTATAATACAGTAAAGTATAAAGAAATCACATCTGTATTAATTTATAATTATTATAAACAAACAAATGAATATTGATAGTTCGTTCCTTCGTTTTAAATAGTAAAATTTATGTTGGTGTAGTTATATATGAGGCCAGTCGTGGCGCGGAGTACAAACGTGTGACTGTAAACGCGACAGAAAATTAAATATTTACCATTTTCAAATCGCGGCGTTGAGTTCCGTTACTCAACACATATATAAATAGATAGATATAAATACAAGAAACGATAGATTCCATTGTACACTCGAGCACGTTCGGTTTCTCTTATTCGTCGAATCCATTACCTAATGCTGTCCCAAAGTCATCAGCCACACTGCCAGCCCACAATAGTATCAAAACAATGAGTTATGACTACGAGTCGACTATACTACGCTTTTATTTTCTTTTATGTACTTTTATTACCTCTAAATTCGCACTTACCTTACTTTAAGGCGCAAATATTTCATATGTCGTCTTTTCTGCATTTATCTTAAAATCTTTTCATGGACGACGTTTTATTGTTAGAATTTTTACTGTTTATGGGATTTTTATGTTTATCTGTGATAATTCTATGTATCAGTAGGTATAAAAAAAAACATTGATCAGTTGGTGTAAATATAAATAATACAGAGGGCACTTATAGGTAATAGTAAACTCCATACGTTTGATTTAAAGTAAAAAAATATTTTGCATATTTAGATCGAAACACAAAGAACAGAAGAATTCAATACGTAGTTATTTTCTTTATTAAAAGTTTCAATACATTTGGCATACGCCAAATCGTATCAACGCTGCCTCTTACTAGACCAAATAAATCATGCATATCATCATACAGAACTACACCAACTTCTCTTTGAAACTCAATATACCGTAAAAAAACAAGGTACGTAATAAATTGATAACTTTCGAACCCGTGTAAAAATACCCGCAAGATATCGGAAAGGGGGAAGAAAAACAATTCGGTGGCAAAAACTTACCCGCCTCGGTTGACATTACGTGTGATATTGACTCTCGAGAACGTCGTGAACCCAATCTAAGTATATAATCTTGTATATGCAAATGACCTTTTTTCCTTTTACAGCCAAATTCCTTGCCCGGTCACGCCTTGTGGGTTATAAGAAACCGGTCCCGATGAGAGTTGTGATCGTGGAAAGTGTTCCGTATCATTCACGACTTGGTTTCTTTATTTAAAAAAATAATGTTTAAGATAAAAATTAAATCTACAACGATCGGGATAAAGCGTGTAGTATCCGGCATACAGCAAGGTTGTGTTAAGACACTCCGTTCTCCTCTTTCCGTTGAATTCAGGAGCCATTACAAAAAATTTTTAATTTTATAAATTAATAGCGGACACGCGCAGCTTCGCCTGCTTATTTGCACCCTTAAGGGGTGAATTCTAAAAAACCATGAAAGACGTTCAATTAAATATTTTTGTCTTGTTACTTCGGTGCCAATTTAAAGATTTTTCCATATAAACTTTCAACCGCTATTTCACTCCTTCAGAGTTAAAATTTTTCAAGATCGCGTCTTAATGTGTGTCCAAATTTCACTTTTCCACCATCAGCGGTTAAGGCTGCGCGTGCGCCTTACCTCAGTCAGTGGGAACATCTTATATATAAATAATATAGATGACTTGATTTATTCACAAGTTTCCATTGTAGGTTACTGTTTCTTATATCTTATAAAAATATCGTTTGATTTTATAGTTATCCTCTAGAGAACCCTGATGATGAGAAAACAATGAAATAAAATATATTCATGAAAAATTCCCGTCTTGAATTACTTAAATTTCTGTAGTTTCCTAGTAATATATATAAAAGGACGTGTGCCGTGTCAAAACCGTGCCGCTTTATACGTATATTGCGCTTATTACTTATGGCAATGTTTTATTATGTAGCACTTGAAAGCAATTGTAATATTCTTTTTAGTTTTTACGCTGTACCCCGCTTATAGCAGGAAATATCAGACAATTCTGATCCCTACATTCTGCAGAATTCTCGAGGTAATTGAGTGACGGAACTCAACACCGTGCTTTTCCCTCATTACCAGAGTGATCGATCAAGTGGACAACGCGTTCTGCCCGTGCGTCACATAAATTTTAATATAAAGTAAATATATTTTTTAATGAAATTTTAAGATGGCTTCAAATAAATATATTAGTTTTGGGTTAAATCTTAACTTCAAATACGAATTGCTTTCTCTAATACTTGCCCATTTCTGGGTTTTATAACCGGCCAGTTCGCTGTATCTATAAAGTGTGAAAGTTGCGATTATGTCAAAATATACTCATTTCACTCTAAATTCTAAGGCAATTATCGAAATAGATAAATGACAGCGAATTTCTTTACAAATATTCTCTCTTACCATAAAATTGTCAACTGCTTATAAAACAATATAACTGAATTTTAACGATATTTTTGTACAGAATATGGAAGGACATGTAAAGACATAGGATGTCTTAACAGCGAAGTGTGCGTGCTAGCTGAAGATCCCTGCAGTTTCGGTAGGACGTCTGAATGTGGGACCTATCCCACATGCAAGAAGAAGTCGCAAGTTGAAGGTAATGTAAATATGCTTTAAATGAATTACGACTTTTTATCGATAGTTAATCAAATAAATAAAAGTTAATCTTTAATCAACTCATTACTTTATTTTCTTGTTTCTCTGTAAAAAATATTTTTGTTTTTTCAGGTTCCCATTCGGAACCAGCGAAGCCATCTGTTCCCAAACCACAAAGTCCCACCCGAGACTTTGATTCTGCCCCCAATTATCCCGCCCCAGCTCCACCACCTAATACTCATAGTGGATCTCCTTATGATAATACTAATTTCGGAGGTGGATCACCTTATGGTGGTGGTTCCTCCCATGGAGGCTCTCCCTACGGTGGAAGTTCAAACCATGGGGGTTCACCGTACGGTGGATCCCCTTATGGTGGCAGTTCATCTAATGGTGGTTCACCATACGGTGGATCACCTTATGGGGGCAATTCTTTCAATGGCGGCTCACCCTACGGTGGGTCGCCATACGGAGGTAGCTCCTCTAATGGGGGCTCTCCTTATGGCGGTACTTCCCCATACGGTGGCTCATCGAACAGAGGGGGTAGTTCACCCTATGGTGGCTCAAGCTCCGGTGGCATTGGAAACGGAAAAAGCCCATTAGATAGCATATTCAACACATTAAACAATTTCGCAAACGGTCAACCCGGACAACGAGGTCAAAGTGGACAGAGCTCCAACGGCTTATCGGACATATTCGGCAATATTCTTGGAAATTTGTCCAAAAGTGGCGGTCTGAATAGTTTCTTGAACACTAGACCTATTATGGAGAATCCAAATTACTCGTCGTACGCTTCTAATTCAAAAGCTGATGTTAGATCTTCCCAGTCTAACCCTAAACCAAACAATTATCATAATGGAGCTACCTCAAGGAAGCCATATGGCTGGACCTTTAGGTAAATAGACACCTAGAAGCAGACACTGTATATTGCCTTGCATGTATATTTTTCCAAAATGCACTATTATAAAAAATAATATATCAATGTAACAAATTAATTTTCTTTTGGTTAAGGCCTTGCAATTATTTTATTAATTTTATATTATGTTATTTTTAAGTTAATATACCTTTGCTTACTAAACCAATACTCATGTAACGCCAAAATGACTCCAGTGACAAGTTCTGTTTTTCCAAACTCTACTCAATAAAATTAATTTTATTCAAATAAGTTGCCATTCCCAAAAGTCGCCTATACGCCATCTTGGATCGTTATTTTGAGATAGTTCAAAGGCTTTTATAAAAAATACTACGCTTTGGTTGAATGGTTCTATAAATACACACAGATTTTTTAAAAATATATATTTTAGCCTATTTCTATATTAGTTTTAAGTTGCTATTATGTTGTGCTATGTTTATTCTATTTTTTTTTTACTTTTAAATACTCTAAATATAAACATTAATAATAGCATGTAAAACATACACATTGTATAAAATCACGCTTTCTGTCATTAACTGTATAAAAGACTATATGACTTTAAGAGTTTCAAATACTACATTTCATTTAGATTTGTTTTCTTACTATTAAACTTACGCTTATATTTGCAGTGTTTTTTTTTAATTTAACACAAGCTGTAATAAAGAACAATAAATATGCTTTAATAGTAAATATAGAATAATTACTTATCATTTATTTATACTAAAATTGATTTAAAATAATATTTTTTCAACGTTTTTTGTTAAATTATATTTATTTAAAAATCATCTTTTGTAGCTTTATTAGTTAGCTTTTTGTGTACTCCTTTAGCTCGGCCCGCAGTCAAAATATTTTTTGTCACAAATTTAATGATGAAACAAATTATAAAGTATACATATATTTTTAATTATTATTTCTTTTTTAATAGTTCCGTAGAGAAATATGTAAACTGTATAGAGTATGTTACAGGGTTTATATATTTTTTATTCCAGTGTGACAGTGACATTGATGTACCTGATACAACTCTACGTCCGGACCGTGATACTAAACTAATATATAAGTAAATATATTCATTATAATATGCTTTAACACAAATACATTTATAAAAGTTGTTAATATATATATGTGATATTTATTATTACAATAAAATATTTTATTTTATATATTGTAATTTTTATTTTAAGTTGCAATATGACTTGTGATATTCAATAAAAATACGTGAAACTTTCGTACATAATATAATATTTGATATACGGAGGAAAACGTTACAGTGATGCTTCCTTACCGTAGCATCTGACTGTACAGTACTGTCGACGAGTTGTGACTAGAAAGAAAATAATCAACAAATCCTTAAGTCAAATACATACCTCCAAAATCATAACACATTTCGCCTCCTATTCCAGTCTTAGTTTTATAAGTTTTCATAGAAAATTCTAAACTAACTTGACTAGCATTACAGATACTAAATAAACAAAAATACTCTGTTGGTATATCATATTAATATTGTAAATGTAAGTATTTGTTACGCATTGACGTTAAAATACTCAACCGATTATAATGAAATTTTGTACACATATTTTTAGATTTATTAGAAAGAACACAGGATACTTTTTATAACAATATTTCCTATACATATATATATAAGTCTCTAACAATAGATAAAAAAACAGTGTCAGGAAATAAAACTAAAATATTTAACTAATTATTATATTAATTCAGATCCCAAAAAACATATTTTAATAAAATATAAAAAAATGTAAATTAAAATACAAAAAATGCATTTGTATAGGTAAAAAAAGATTATTACTGACTATAAATATAACAGTGGCAGTCCTCAGTTTTTTTATAAATTAAAGCTATATAAAATTGTAAAGTAAAAGACACGTTTGAGTAATTTTTCAAATAATATTAATTCCCACAAATGACAAAACAAAAACAAGCCAAAAAGTTGTCTTGAATTTTCAAGTCTTAACCCAAACTATCTGTATATTTATAATCTCTATCCCTTTAAAATTATTATCTTATTATAAATACCTAAGTTATAATTATTATAAATTGACAATGTTTAATTTGAAATTAAACTTATGTATTTTATGTAATTCCCATCACAATTTAATTAATTATTTTTTAAATAATGTGTTTCTTTTCAAAAACTTTTTTTTCTTAAATATTTTAACACCTGCAAAATTTATTGCACTTTTAAATCAATAAATTATTTATCCCAATCAATATTAAAAATATTAAGATAAATTTCATGTTAATTCTGTCTATATTAGATGAGAAATTGCCTAAGAGACAATTATAGTTTAAAATTTTATATATAACAGTAAAGACTATGGTTCTACCCCTCAAAAAAACCCTTACCATATCACTTTGTTGTCTGTCTGTCTATCAAGACTATTATTTAACATCTGATAACCGAAGTTAAGAGAAAAATATTTGAAAATAATTTATTTTCAAAAAGATAAAACAAATTTACCTATACCCAATATTCTCACATTTTAAACTTACATAACATTCAGTTTATTATAAATAAAACTCCCCATAACATACGAAATTTAAAATTACTAACAAAAAATAATTTTAAAATAATTCAAAATGTAATTCTAACTTATATTGTCAGTCCTAATGTAAATCATTTTAATTCTGGCGTTTTATTATCTTTTACTTTCTTAGGTCTCACTGCTTTATGCACTTTATTTAAAATGAGGCCAGCTATTAAGAAAATGAACCAAACTCCATACCAATAGTGGTATACGGATGAATAGTATATCCAAATTCTATCAAACGTTAGTAAGAGGAATGCGGCGGCTTGGTACGACTCAGAGTGCGATCTCAGGAACCACATGATGAAACCTATTATCTTTTTTTTCTGAAAAAGAATAATTTAACATAAAATAAATTCTAAATAATATATATATTTTATAATAAAATGTTAATAAATAATAAATTGGTGGATTAGTTTAAAGGAGAAATTTTAGCGCTGTGATACAGCGACTGTTAACGTGACAGTTGTAGGTTCGATGGAGGGAATTATTTATATTGTACTCTCCAAAAAGATTACAAAAAACTAGCAAATATGAAAAAAAATTAAAAGCTAATTTGTCACCATAATAAAATCTGTATTAGTGTAAATTTATTATTAAAAAATTATTGAATATTAAAATGAATTAATAATCAAAATGTCCTACCGTGCCAGTAGCATCTTTATAATATAATTTATAGTAAATATCTTCAGCCATTAAATAGAAGGGACAGAAATAAATGCAGAAGAAATATCCAGCATGGAACCCGTGCCATATCACTGACACGAAAAGTGCTGCATGAATTCTGAAAATACAAGACGGAAGATATATTTAAAATAAAATTTAAACTGATTAACATAACTGATGACACACAAGTGTGACTGTAAAAGCGACCGGTAATGGGTTCGCTCCCCATTCGAGGAAATTTAATATTTATTTAAATTTATATTTTCATTTATTGTTCTGGTGTTGAAGCAAAGTGCGGCGTTGAGTTCCGCCACTCAACTCGCAATGCATCCAGAATTCGGCGGAAAATGGGTAGCGAAGTGTCTTAATACATTATTCCCTCTAACTACCCTACTGTCCGCGGGGTAAAGCGTGAACCTGATTGATTGATTGATTGATAAGAAAATGAAAATACATACTGCTGAATAGTTTGATCTTGATAGATTGACAGATTACTAACTGGTAATATATATAAAATATTTGAATTTTGCAATCTGAACTTACTTCAAAACTTTAACAGGGAACCTTTTGTACACAACCATTGCCACCCAATACTGAACTGCTTTGTTCCATACTTTCATTGAGTCCCGTAACGTGACCACAGTCTCACATCCCCATACATCCATCGATTCCACTGTGTGGAAGTCATATTCGGCTAATTTGGCTTCATCTTCAGACCTGAAAATATATTGCAATATTTTTTTTTTATTGTCAATGAAATATTTAGTAATGTGGTCAAGAGAATTTAGTATAAGAATCTCTATTCTCAGCTCCGCCCTCCCAAAGTCACAACACCAAGATGTCTTCAAAATAAATTATTTTTACTATTACATTTTATTATTGTAAGCAATTACTTAAGATATAGTAATGTTTACAATTACTTCATTGTATTGTACTGTTTACGTTTGCTTAGTCAAATAGTAAATACATTCTGTTTCAGAGTTATAGGTTGTTTTTATTTTTCATTTAAATTTTACACTGTATTCTGTATGTAGGCAGAGGGAACCTAGAATTAATACACTCTCTTCCCCAAGCACTGCCGAATTTTCAAGGTATTACGTGTTCAGAGGCAGAACTCAAGGCCACGCCTTGTCGGCCAGAGTGAGTAAATGAAAATAATAAATAATCCATTCCCCTGAGTGAGAATCGAACACAGCACCGTCGCGATGACAATCACACGCTTGCACCACGACAGTCTCATACATAGACTACACTAATGAAAAGAAACATACATTTCCTTCAATTTCAAATAACCAACAGTGGGTCCGTGGCCGGTTCTGTTCCTACCCTGTACTGGATAAGCACCAAGGCCGGCTGAAGTGCAAACGCTTTCAGCTAACGTCATGCCAGAGTATATGCGCTGCCTGAACGCAGCAAACAACATCCAGGGGTACAGCATTCTGTATATAAAGTGCCTGTTGTTATGGCCTTCTGTTAGTATGTACTGGAAAATGATTTGATTATTACACTTTTTTTATGATTTTTTTTTGTTAAGCTTTATATTGTATCCCATCCACAGCAGGGTAGATAGATAGAATCCAATGTTAAGACATTCATTTACCGCCGCATTCTGAAGACATTGCGCCTTAAGTGGTGGAACTCAATGCTGCGCTTGCCTCCACACCAGAGCAGAAACATGGATATATAAAATATTTAATGTCCTCAATTGGGAATCGAACCCACAACTGTCATGTTTACAGTCACTTGTACCCCCGAGCCATCACTTGTTTGCTTGTTCCTCTCTGTACTTGTGAATCTATTTAATCACATTAATCTTGTATGTTATTAGGAAATTATATTATTTTCAAAATGATGTTTTAATATGATTCTACGCACCTAAATACTGATAGTACTCTAATATTATATTACTTTTGTAGTTTTTATAGCTTTATACTATTCTGTGAAGAGGGTGATCCAGGCTTAAGAAAATCCACTTTCACTTTTCTAAATATTTGAAGATATAATATGAACATTTTCACTTTTAACTTTAAATGACTCCTAGGTCAGTTTTACTAAAATTAAAAATTATACTTACATCTAAAGGCCACAAGTTGGAAAAGGCCAAGTATAAAGATATATATAGGGGTACAATTTTGAGAGTATTTATAGTGAAACCAAAGCAGTCCACATATTTACTGTAGGGCAAATGAAAATAGTCATCAAATGTTCTGTATCTGTAATATGGACCTGTAAACACAATTGTTTTAGAAGTTAATCCAGAAGTACTTTTCCAGTCCCACACATTATTCTCCAAATAGCAGGATAAGTTAAGAAAGGATTGACTTTTTTGAATTGAAAATAAGTAGAAAAATTTGAAGCTGCATTTTGTCAATCTAAGCAGGTAAATAATATAATTCTTAACTTATCTTAGCTTCACGCTTTATCCCTAGCAGGGTAGTCAGAGAGAATGGAGTGCCAAACACTACAGTCTCTACATACCTCTTTCGTGCCATCCACTGTCATCAACAGGCTTCCAGGGGGTCCTTATGCTTTTTACGTGACCTTCTTCCAGTTACTTAGATATTGTGTTTTCAAAGGTCAACCGAGATCTCCCCTTACCTCTCTTACCACTCATTTTTCTACTATAAATCTTTTTTACCACTCTTTCATCACTCATTCATTTGAAGTGCCCAAACCAACTGAGTGTTTTTCATTCTCACTGTAACATCCTCACTAGTACCTGCCATTCTGTGTATCTCTTCACTGTGGATTCAGTCAGCTAAGCTGACTCCACATATCCTACAAAGAGATCGCATCTTCATGGCATTAATATTACTTTCATTTTCGTCTGTAATACCCACGTTTCGTTGCCGTATAACAGTGTTGGCACCAAAACTAAAATTCTTTCCCCCGAATTGAGATCTATCTCAATATAATGGATTTTAATCCACAACCAGTTTTTTTTAGGTATAAAAATATAACATGCTGTATAGTTATCACTGACATAACACACAGTATATCTTGTAAATTTGAGAAGTTTATATATTTATTATAGTTAGGTAAAATACTAAAACCAAAATGGATCTAGACAATGTTACTAAGGATAAAAAGAAAAGTTACTTTTGCAATTAAATAATTATATTCAATATTTACAATACCTGTCAATAATCCAATATAATTAAATGAGTAATGAAAAAGATCCAGAAAATCAGGGTTAATCAATTCTAAGAAATCATCATCTCTGTCTTTTACTGGTTTTACATCTTGATCTTCTTTGCCTTCTTTTCTCTTTCTTTCAGCGGCAGCTAGATATGAGCCATTCATTTCAAAAGCTACTCCTACAACTCTTAGTACCAATATCATTTCTATTAGATTAGTTTGACCCGAGGATGGAGAGAAGCCAAATTTATCAGCAAGTCGAAAGAAGAACAAATATCCAAACATAAGAAAGAATGTCACAACATGACAGTATCTGAAAAATTATACAATAAATGAAATTTTAAAAATACATGCCACATTGATTAAATGTGATAATAGGTATGGTTATTAATAATGAATGTTGGAAATGAATACGAAGTAATGCAGACCTTAAATTATCAATGGTAATAGATTATTTCGTAACTATTCATGCTTACTTGATTGTGAATACTTTTATGACAATAATTCCAAGTAAAGCTGAAAATATAGGATGAACAGAACTGTATCCTGAGACTATCACTATTAATATTAAACCCAAAATTGAACCACCCCATTTTTTTGCCTCGACGGTCTTTAATTTTCTATAGTATGGACCAATAAAAACACTAAATAGAAGTAGTGATAAATATATGATATCATTTAAGTTTTTTGTAATGAATGACAGCATTTTAATTAAATTTCAACTGGGTCATCAAACTAGATTTTTCACGAATAGCAAATTATTTATCAATTGTTTCACACTACATTTAATAAAACGAATAGATATTGAATACACAACAACCCAAATAAATACACATTACACAAATGACAATTGACAACCCAACTGACATATGTATTTTGTAAATGACGTTGGTTATGACTATTAATTTATGAATTTTAGGAGTGTTGTATTTTTTCCTATTCTATTTTGTACTATTGACCACTAGGCTGTTAATGGTCCAGCTCGTCTCGTCATCTCCGTTTCGGTCTGCCAATTCTCCTTTTACAGTGTAAATCCAGCTAGTAGAAGATTTCGCCCAATACTCCTTAGGCATGCGGTAGACCTGGCATCCAGCCCAGTCGTGGCTTTAATACCTACATCAGCGATATTTACCCAAGGGGGGGATTTTGGTATTTCGGATTTTATCCATTAATTTTACACTTAAGATGCTGCGCTCCATTGCACCTTGGGAAACCTTGAGGGCGGCTTTTTGTATATACATACTTCAAAGACCATGTCGGTCACCTTTCGCATACATGCATCATTTCGTATGCATCAGCAGCTCGGTCTTCAGCTTGGTCTTTAATATATTCGTTTTTAGTCCAACCTCGAAGCTGGCTATGCTTTGAAAATGTGGTTTGGAGTGCCATAACACTAACTTCCCTCTCCCTACCATTTAAACCTTGAAAAATTAATATTCAATAATTCATACAAAATATAAATGAATTACAATTTTATTAAAATTAATAAGGTTTTTAAGTGTTTTACCGGAAACTATTTTGCATATATTCCGTTTTAGACTTCAGAAATGACAATCCTAAAAATCATAGTCATTGTCATTTCTAATTTTGATTAACCAGAAATGACAATGAGTATTGTGATTTTGTCGAATGTCAATCGTCGATTCAAAATTCATTTTGAATTTATTGATTAATGGCAGAAGATAGCGCTCATCATGACAAGTACAGTATTTTTAGTTTTTCTTTGATACTGATTAAGATATTCAAAACTAAACTACGAACAAAAAAGTAAAAACTGATACAATAATTATTGAAAATTAACTTCACCGTATGTCATACGATAAATTAATAATAAATAAAGAAAATTAATTATAGTAAATATTCATTAAAAATTACAGGTTCTGTTAGAACATATGTGAAAGTAAAACCTAGCTTAAAAGATGACATTAGAAGAAATTTAATAAACAACCTGAATATTAGAATTGGTTCGGATATAAATAATTTGGTGAACGCTTACGGAGTTGAAAATGAATTATCAATTCAAAGAACCCAGCTTGGGTCTTCAGTAAGTACAAATTTAGTATTTAAAAATAAATTATTATAACTATTATCAGCTTAAGATGTGAATATAACATTTTAGGTACATGCTGTTAGTGGTAAAGTTCCAACACAACTATCACCAGCTATTAAGAAAGCTGAACAAAATTGCAAACAGATTGAGGCAATTAAAGAAAAAATGGATGTGTTTGTGAAAAAAGTTGATAGTTTTCTTACAAAAACCCAACCACTGATGACAGAATTGGACAAAAGATTTTCAGCTATTCACAGACTTGAAGAAGTTCTTGCATATTTTCAATCATATGCTAGAGTTGAGGAGTTAAGGTTAGTATCAAATTCCTATTTGTATTCAGAACATTAATGTATTTATTTTAAGGATATTCAAAAAATAATAACTTGCTTCTATTAATTTTTATCTACATTCATGTTAAAATATGTGTTTTATTGATCAACCACAGCCTGTATAGAAGAGTAGGCAGAGAGGACATAGTGTTAAGACATTCTATTCACTACTTTCTGTCAAGATAAAAGCACTAGTTCATGGCGTCTTTGGTGTAGTAGTATTGTACCTTAGGTAGACCACCAATACATTGTAAATCAATATGAAGGCTTCAGAGTTCAACAATTCAAATACAAATTCAAATATTCAAAATATTCTTTATTCATATAGAGTCTATATTATAGACTATTGTTCACACTTAAGAATCGTCGAGTGAACATATAAACAAAAAGCTACCACCGGTTCAGACGGCAGTTCTGCTGAGAAGTTATGCAAATCTCCCCCCTCCACAGATGCCTCCTTTCTTCCGGGAGGTTGTCCCGGGAAACAGTGGCGAGGGGTAACCCCACTGTCCGTGGTTTCTGGTGGCGGACTTTATCAATTACCGAGTCATTGGCCTATGGCCTGGGAGCCACACTATTATTGTGTTGTGTACATTCACACACTTGCCTGTGTGCTTGTATACAACTTTATAACGTAAATAACTTGTAAATGAATTAATAAATGACAAATATTTATTTATAGTAATCAAATGAAACAGTGCAAAGAGGATGAACAACTTGTAGCCTTGTATTCGGAGTTGAACGAAATGTGTAACAATAACCAAAAGGGCCACAGAGGTGCATATATTAAAGAGTATACACATTACTGGCATAACATTTTAAAGGATAACCTTACTAGGTAAGATCTCAATGTGTTAAATTATAAGCCTTATAGTAGGACTCTTTGTAGGAGCTTTATAATAGGACTCAAGTGGTCACTTTTTTTGTAATAAGATTCTTTATTCTAACTTTAAGTCTTTTTGTAAAATAAACTCCACCTATCGCCCACCTTGGCACAGAAAAGTTTAAGATTATATATAGTACCTCAGTGTCTCATATTGCTTCTATAAAACAGCAAGAACTTATTCAATGAGATACTATTTATAGATGTTGATACTAACTATAAGTGTAAGGGATATACTTTTAAATCATGTATCATTAAACTTAACTATATTAGTTAGTTATTTTTTTTTAATGTATTTACTTTAGAGAGAAACATTTTTTCTTTTTTGTTTTATTTTGTCATATTATATTTTTAGACATTATGAGGAAGTACTAAAACTACTTAATTGGCCGTTTGGTTCAGCTCCTGAAAGCTCTCCTCCACCCCCAAAGGAAATTATGAATAAATTTACAAACTTGACTAGATATCTGTTTCTTATACAAGAACCAAGGGATCTGATATCTGAAACTGTTTCTGGTGATTTTGCACAAGGTATGTACTTACATCATATTTTCTTCTAATAATGTTAATTGTTTTTTTAATTTTTAATGTTAATTATAAGGGTAGGCAGAGAGAACCTAAGTGTTAAGACACTGTTCCCCATTTTCTGCCGAGTCCTGGAGGTGTGTTAAGTGGTGGTTAACTTAAGACATATATAAGATTGTATATTATCAATAATAAAAAAAATAGATTAAATGTATATTTTTATTATTGAAATATTTTTTATATAATATTTAGTATATTTCATATAAATTTGAAAATTACCCCAAATTATGGTATTCCTTTAAGTAAAAATACATTGCAAAAAAAAAGAAAAATTTATATATTCTTTCATTTCAGAACAAAACCCATGTCTGCCAGTAAAAATACTGTTAAGGCCATTAAAAAAACGATTCATGTTCCATTTCACCGGGTCTAGACAAACCGCTCGCATCGACCGACCAGAATGGTTTCTAACTCAAACGCTGACTTGGATAAAGTTACATCAACACTTTGTTAAGACCCACATACAGCCTATAGCTGAAAAGTTGGATTTGAATCATATTAATACTGTGGTAAGCTTGTGGTTTTAGTAGTTTTTTGTTTTGGTTACTTAGAATTTTCATGTTATTAACAATTAATTATTAGTTAATATAGAGGTTCTTCACTTCTTTTTCTCGCTCTGGTAACCAAAAATAGCTGTTTCACCATTTAACACGTAATGTCTCGAAAATTTGAACAGCATGTTCACATGCTAAAAAATGCTTTATCTTCAGATAAAGGTGGATATTCTTATCAGCTCAATCGTGGCGCAATTCCAAAAGCGTGAGACTGTCAACACTACAAATTGTGAGTTCGATTCTCACTCGAGGAAATTAAATATTTAATATCTTAATTTCTTTCGATCTGGTGTCGAGGCAAAACTCGGCGTTAAATTAAGGATTTCAACACACAATTACTACGCAATACTACAATACTACGCTACCTCTACTTGCTTACGGGATACAGCGTGAAGCTGAAAAATTAAAATAAAAATCTTATAATTTTTAGGAAGAATTCAACATAGGCCTAATAGCGCTAGCTGCGGAGAGATTACACACTGTGTTAGCAATGTACCACAGCAATGGGTCCAAAGGCGAGATAATAGACGTGGATGCGGCCTTCGCTCACGCCGTCGACGAAACATTAGGATTTCATAAAGAACTCACTGTGATTACCGATACAGAAGTTAATAGTGTTCTGTCTGTGCTGACTAAGGCGGAGACTTTTGTTAGGTGGCTGGCTGTTGAAAAGAAATGTGAGCTAGTAGTTTTAGTATTTTTTTTCTTTGTTTGTATTAATATTTTTAATTTCACACGATATCCCGCGCACATAGAGCGATTTGTTTTGCCGAAAAAGAAAATCGCTCTATGAAGAAGAATAAAAATAATAAATATTTATTCAAGAAAAATAAAAAAAATAAATATTTATTTCCTCGATTGGAAATTGAACCCACAATCTTTTGCGTTTACAGTTGCACACTTGTGTCCCTTGCTGCAACTGGCCATTTTTTTTTATTTTCCCTATGTTTAAAATTAACAAGTAATCGCGTATATTTAGCATTATACAATTTCGGAAACCCGATATTTCGAACAATTTTCAGTAGGGTGTGGTCACTGGTCACCACTGGTGAAGGTTTTGATTTAAAGCACAATATACTAAAAAATAAAACGTAATTGACATTTCAGATGCACTAGCTAAAATGGATGAAACTTTAGACAACGAGCAATGGATAGAAGCGTTGGCGGAGGGTGTGGGTTCAGCGATAGGTTCCGTATTATGGGTTCCTAGAGGTGCCAACTGGTTTATAGCATTGTTGAAGACCATTGAAGAGAGATATGCTATGCTGCCACAGCCTGGACATAGGTGTATATGAAATTTATGATTGCTTAGTATGTAAAATTAATGCGCGTTGAGTGGCGGTACTCAACGCCGCGCTTTAGACACCAGAGCGAAGAAACGAAAATATAAATTTAATTAAATATTTCACCATTGTATTTAAGTAAATAGAATCAACAACCATCCGCTTTTACAGTCACATTTTGTGCCCCTGCCAGCACTCGCCAAGTACATTTGTGCCTGTAAACCCAAATGTGTGGCCCTGACGAGGCAATCATTGGCCAATTAACCAGTAATGCCTCAGAAATTCGACGATAAATGAGGACCAGAAATATCTTAATTAACAGAGAGTTTTAACTCCCTCTGCCTTCCGCACTATTTGCGGGACACAGTGTGAACCTAAAAACTTATTACATCATCAGGCTACAATTTCTGGAGCTACAACTAGAACTAATAGAGGAATGGCGGATACGTCTCACGCAGTTATTCAATGCGGCCGCGGCCAACCTCAAACCCGAATGCTTCCTGGTGTCCGGACCGCACCCACTCATTGCGGTGATAAACGCAGCACATCACACTATGACACTGCTACTGCAGTGGGCGCATTCGTTGGTGAGTTTTCTTGTGTATTATTTTTTAGGTTTTTTTAATATGTAAAGATGGTTCGTTTGTGAGATATTAAATTATTGAATATTTATTTCATCCAAAAGAAAATATTAGTGGCCTTAAAATACGATTCGTAGAAGGTTGCCTTTTGTGAATAGTAATGAATAAATTAATAAATAGTAATTTATTTATTAATGAGATCGTCGTGGCACAGTTGCACAAGGGTGTGACTGTAAACGCGACGGTTGTGAGTTCGATTCCCACTCGGGAGAATGAATTATTATTTATTAATATTTCTTCATACGTCATTTCTTCGCTTTAGTGACAAGACAAAGTGCGGCGTTGAGTTCCGCCACTGAATTTGCAATATCTCAATAAGTTTGTTGGAAAGTGGGGAACAGATTGTTTAACACTAGGTTTTTTCTTCTTACCCTACATTAGATGCGGCTCTAAAAAATATACATAAATGCTTTCAGCACTACCTACAACTGCACTACTACAGACGTCAGTTCCAACACTTCACCCAGCAGCAGCACAGAGATGAAAAGAGCATATCCTCAACTAGCTCTGATGATGATGATGATGACAGTGATGAAGATACTACTAAACAAACATATAAAGATGGTATGATATGTTTGTCGCTTTATTAATTAGTTGAAAAGTAAATTATATGCATGTATTATATTTAATTATTATGCAGGATATAAAAATAAATTTAATAAGAAAAAACAAAATATACGAGCTCGATACACCTTTAATTGAATGATTGATTTCTTGAATAAAAGGTTTTGAGCAGGCCAGTTGAGCACAATTCATTTCGCCAATGTCACGTTGTCTGGAAAACATACGAAGGAAACTCCTTTAAGACCATCGAGTGGCAGTTATGTCAAGTTATAAAATTTTCGACAGTTGGTTTTTTTATTTTCATTTTACTTCACTTGTTGTATTCCACATGTGTAGGCAAGACCGCAGTTCCCACTTTCCGCCTTTGGCCGAATTTGCAAAATGTTGTGTCTTGAGTGGCGGAACTTAACACCCCGATTTATCTTGTTACCGGAGTGAAGAAATGAAAATATGAAATCGTTCAGCCCTGGAGTGAGAATCGAACTTATAACCGTCGTCGTTGATGAAGGCAATTGTTTATAGTAGTTCTAGTGATAGAAAGAAATTAAAAAATATTTCAGGCGAAGTGGATGAAGGCATGTCTCTAAACGAAGTGGAGGTCAGTGCTAAGAAATTGGCCTTGAGCGAAATGATAAGGAGAAACTCATTCCTAGAATCCAGTCAATATGATATTGATATTGTGAGTGTATCTTTTATTATTTAAATATTCGCATTACATACTTAGATTTGATTTCACATAATTAATTTAACGATAAACATAATATATTTAAACCTTCATTTACTTTCCAACTTTATTATCGGGATTTTAAAATCCGCTATGATATGACGTTATATATTCTTTGTTAGGAACTGATGAATGGCGTTTTATTTAGCATTACTTACAAGGTAAGTAATTAAAATGAGTGGAGGAACTCAACGACTGACTTTGCCTCGACTCCAGAGGGAAGAAATGGAAATTTAAATAACTATTTCATATCCTCAAATGAGGATCGAGAACCGATAACCAATCGCGTTTATAGTTACGCTTTGTGGGCCACGACTGGTCTCAATTTATAGTTCAATTGTTAAAAATAAATGTTAAATTTTCAGAAATCCAATCTAGAAGTCGCTAAGCCGCTCTCAGACGAGCCCGTGGAGGACGGCGGCGTGTTCGCGGACGCGCCCGCACTGCTGGGGCACCTGCGGGACGAGGGCGTCGCGGCGCTTGCGGTCCACATCATGCTGGAGTTCAAAGCCAGCATACGAGAATACAAGAAGCAGAAGTTAGTGCTTGTGTTTGTATTGGTTGTTGGGGAGTTCATATTTGGGGATATGTATCAGTTATTGATATTTAAGCAAAGAGGGTGTTACTGCATCTCAGTTGATAAATCCGTTGATCATACAGTCAGTAAGTGAATCCGTTGGTGTGATTTTATTATTGATTGTATAAAACATTATAAAATAGACAAATGAATGATTAAGATAATATATATTTTGTTTGTAATAATATAGGTTACATAGTAAAGCTCAGAATATCATAAATTTATTTGATGTGATATCGTAAAGAGTTAAATATTACTAAAACGGAATATGTTGAAATAGTCATAATTGTTGACCTGCAGGCATAGTAGTATAATATGGTACGTTATTATACTTAGTATATTTATACTTTGATAAAAGGGAAGGACTCTATTTGGACACTACAACACATTTTCCTTTGTTTACCTTTCTCTGTTACACTTATTGAAACCATCTATTCATATCTTTATTACTTATTTTTATTGAACCGTATTTTACATAAATATACAACGATTGTTGCATATTAATTCCCAATTTATTATCATTTTCACAAATGTTTAACTCGTTTTACTCTGTTTGTAAAACGAATATCAACAGTAGATGTAAATCTTCAATAAACATGTGAAGAAGTTTTCATCTAAAAATGTTCGTCGTAGGCCGATGACAAGAATGTAAATGTGAATGCTACCTACCACGCATTCGCAAGTTTGATTTCCTCTCGGAAATATGAAATATTTGATATTTTTATTTCTTTGCACTGATAACAAAGCTAAGCGTAGCGTTGAATTTCACCATTCGACACGCTGTGCCTCGAAATTTTGATATTGAAAGTGGGGAACGGAATTTCCTAACTCTAGGTTCCCTTTACCTTATCCGCTATATACATACAGCGTGAGTATGAAAAACAATGAAAAATATTCCCACTTTCACCGTATCACAAATTCCAGATGGCACTCCATGCTGACGATGGAAGAGCTGGCGCTGTCGGTGTCGCCGGCGCTGTGCGGACCGTTGTCGGCGCTGTGCGCTCGCGTGCGCGTGTGTGGCGACGCACTCGAGCCGCACCTGGCGGGCGACCTGCGCGCCAACGTGGCTGCCAGCGTCGACGACTACTTGTTCGAGGTTTGTTATTTGGTTTGTCATTCACATGCTTGGCAAGGCTCATAAGCCAGCACAAGTTCCAAGCCTTTTAATATTTTTATTCATGGTTTTTATTTCTTTCGTATTTGTTTTATCATCATATCAACAAAATCATCAATAATATCAATATTAAACATCACATTTCTTCGCCCTGGTGTCGTTAGCAGAAAAAATATTAAATATTTTAGCGTTATCGTTAGTCGCTACTATCGTTACTGTTGATTCAATAATATCTTTTCTATCAGGAGGTGGTACTGGAGAGTTGGTTTAACACGGGCGGCACGATACAGTTCACGTACGACGTCAAAAGGAACCTCGTGCCGGCGTTTGCGCCTCCTAACAATGTGGCGTCGCAGTTGAATCAATTACCTAAGTAAGTTTGTTAGATTTTTTTTTAGCTTCACGTTGTATCCCGCACACAGCAGGGTAGGCAGGCAGAGGGAACATCGGTGTTAAGACACTCCGTTCCCCACTTTCTGCCGAATTCTGGAGGCATTGCGTGTTGAATGGCAAAATTAATTGGCACCCTTGTGCCAATGCGCCACGACGGCCTCTATCGAATGTTTGTAAGAATATTTTCTACAATATACAATTATTATTTTAGAGTAAGAATAGAAAAGTATCTATTAAGACATTTCTCATCACAATTTCGAGACATAACGTGTTGCATAATTACACTTAACGCTCCATCATCAAAGGCCTCAACGCCAAATTTTATTATTAACAAAAACTATACAAATCTAATTGCAAAAATGCAATTATACAAATATTTTTTATAGATTTCAAATTGAACTCCTTAGCCGGAATCTAATTAAACATTATATTTTTATAGACTACTAGAAGCTTGCAGACTTCTGAACATGGACTACGAAGACGCGCGACAATTTCGCTCCCATCTATCGAAGGAAAGCAACGAAAGTATAAAACTGCTATCAACTCTCCGCAACGAGAGCATTCTACCGTTTCAAACTCTCCACATCGAAAATATTCTACCGTTTCAAGCTCTCCGCATATTGAATCAAAGGACAGACCTCAGCGAGGCGTCGTCGCCCTCGTCCGTTATGGAGTTGTTCTGAAGTTTCGAAGGAGGCGGCGTTTAAATCCGTTTAGAGCCACGCTTTGAGCATTTGATGTGATTTTTTGGGTTGATTGTTGGGGAATGCTACAAGTTTTAGTGTTTTGCAGAGTTATTGAAACAGTTGAGATAATTATTCCGCTACTTTAACTATAATTTTTGTAATTTGACGGCACCTCGCCGCCGATATAACAAAACAACTGTGCCGTTTCTTAACAAGATGAATATGGAAATAAAGCTGCTCATTCCTAACGACTGAAGAAATATTTTCCCTTGAAACTTCATTAATAGCTAACTTATATATACACTATACACACTATACAGTACGGTTGATGAGTCGTGGCTGCCATGAAGTTAGGTTTTTACTCTCGGGAAAATAATAAAGTAAGAAAAATCTAAACACCTAATGTGCGCAGCTATGTATAGAAAATTTTTAGAGCAAGCATGACTCGTCGAACGCACTATACTTTTTGCACATACAACTTCATTTTCATACTTTTTAGCAGAGTAGTCAGGGATAATAGTGGTAACGCAGTCCGCTCCCCCTTTTTCGCCCAATTTATGAGACATTGCGAATTGGTTTTTTTTTTGAAAAAGCTATTGCTTTATTCTATTGCAATATTTAATATTTTCATTTCCTCGCTCAGGTAACGAAGCAAAGCGTGACGTTGAGTTCCGCCACTCAACACAATGTCTCAAGAATTCAGCGGAAAATGGGTGATGGAATATCTTAATGAATAAGAGAGTGACTTAACAGTAGCATTCTGGGTTCGCTTTACTGCCCTGACTGCCTTACTATGTGCGGAATGTAGCGAGTAAATAAAATAAACAAATGGTCCGTTTCTGTCTTTTGTTTAGCAATCATTAGCCATCTCCCTCACGCAAACGTATATGAACGAGTTGTGCTCGTGCGTGGTATTTGATATATACGCCACCTCCTAAAAAGTAGTTTTATATTCAAAGAAAATTATTTATAATAATATAAGTTATTTATTAGAAATATCCACAAAATTTATATTGGTGTTATAATGTCAAGTAAATCTATTAATTTATTTGGCAATGTTGTCGTTTTTCTCCTTTATTTTCTTTTAAACCAGAATGTTGGCTATGCTTTTTTTAAATTATTAATTTATAAATATTATTCATATTGTTACTCTTAGTTCAATTTGATTACTATTTGTCACTTGGTTGCAAAGCAATATTTGACATTTTTTATTAAATATATTCATAGTTGTTTATTAATTTTGTGTATATTTCTTTGTTAAGTATTTTGTATAAAATAAGGTTTTATCATAACTTAATTAAATTTATTAGTTTTGTTTAAAAAAAAATACCATGTCTTATTTAATTTTTTTATTTAACAACAATAGAATTAATAATGTTATCATATAAAATTAACCTAATATCTCAGATATGATGCACATAAATAGTTTGCTCATCAGATTCATAATTATAGTTAATTGTTATAATACAATTATCATACAGATACATACAGATCTAACGGATGGCACAAATGAACATCAACATAAACACCAAACATAAATTTTTCTAGAACAAAGTTCAGAAATCATTTTTTTTCAGCGTAAAAATAGATATTATTTATAGGTTTTTAATTTGAAACACAAAAAAAAATTGTAATATTGTTTGTGAAATGTAGTAAAAGAAAAACCAAACTACATTTAATTAAAAGGCAATAAAACTGATCTAACCAGGATACGAATTAAGATTTAGTTACAAATTGTTCACAGCCCTTAAATTTTTAACAATAAAGTTCTTAGTGAACGAGACGTGTTTTATATTTAATTTTTTATGGCATTTTTAAACGAGGCCTCCTCAAAAGTGACAATTTAATCTCAAGATATTTTTTGCATAATAAAGTTTGTTAGTATATTTTGTACATTCACAAAACGGCAAAAAATGTAAATATTGTAACGTCGCCTATAATTTTTTTTTTATGAAATATAAACAAAGTAAATGGCAGGAACACAACGTATATTCTTACATTTTTTTTAACATTTTCCTGTAAGCTGGGTTTAATTATTCACCAAAAACAAATATATTAACGTTATTATTTCATTTACTGAGCGATTTCATATACTTACATATATTTGTAATGTCATATATTTCGTACATTTTTGTACACAACTAAATTTTATGTCCTGGTTCCTGTTTAGTGTTGGGTATAACTTTTATTGTATTTCTTATATTTGAATAAGTTCACATTATCGATTTAATGATATCGATTCTTATAAAAAAAATAAAAGTTTATTAGAAGTTGTACTAATAAAATATAGAAAAAATTGAAGAAAACAGGATATGTTGTGTATATTTGTTCCATAATGTAAGTTTTCGATTAGATTGTGGCCTAGTAATCATATTACATAAAAGTTTCACAACGTACATTCACACTTACATATATCTTGCATTCACACTTTGCAATACGTAATATAAAGTTCTCGAAAGATTTAATACAATCCTATTATATAAATAACATTTTTACCTTGTGAATGGTACATGACTTCCTTACTTGTTTCAGTAAAAATTACCTTATTCGATAAATCACTCTTAACCTAAAACATGATATGTAGCTACGAACAATTTCACATTACGCCCAATATCGATATAATAGGCACATAATATACTAATGTTATCACATAGCACTGGCTGAATTTAATAAATCGCCAATATTTCAATTTGGCTTTTGTACTTTTAGGTTCCAAAAATGTCATCTTTACATACTTTTTGTTAAGTAAGTTAAGTACCAAATTAAGTAATTAAGTACCAAACCAGCCTTGTTGTAGAGCTTCATTCGTTCAGTAATTCCAGAGTATAACAAATCAAATTTTAGCACAATTAATATTTAATGCTATGAATAAACTACGTACTGATAAAAAGACAGCCTTTTCTCTTGATGCTTCAGATATACTTTACAAGTTTTACAATCAACGGATTGTATGAGTGCAGTATAATAGTAACACTTCAAATCGATTTTAAATCGAACATCGAATTGTCCATCTGTCAACCCTGTTAACCGAATTCGGTTACGGATCGTATGATATAATGATTTGGTTACAACTTGGCTTCACTATTTACTGCATTACTAGCTGATTGGTTTGTGGCAGCTTCAACTTCCTGTTGCTTTTGGTCTTGTGAAACGGAATTCCACCATTGCTCGTCCCCAGAGGCCCACGCCACGAAAACTAAGTTTGTTACTATAAAAACTGCTAAGGTTATCCAGAACACTAATCTCCACTGGGTTAATGTGCTCTGAAATTAAAAATAATTTAAATTTAATAGTAATTTTTTCTGTGTTATTTGCGACGGTTGTGGGTGCGATCCCCACTCGAGGGAATGAAATTTAGTATTTATTAATATTTTCATTTCTTCGCTCTGGCGCCAAAGTAAAAGCCTGGCGTTGAGTACCACCACTCAACACCTAATACCTTGCATAATTCGCCAGAAATTGGGGAACGTAGTGTAACATTAGGTTCCCCTGCTTACACTGCTCTATGCAGGATACACTGTGAGCGAAGATTTTTTAAAAAATATTTATCATTATTAACGTTAACGTTTAAAATTAAGAAAATGAAAAAATCCTACTTACATCAGGTGTCAATAACCCAACCAAAAATGGAGCAATAATGCCTGTGATTGCTCCTATGCCGTTCACAATCGCCATTATGGTACCAGCATAGTTGCTGCTCAGATCCAAAGCGTTCACCTTCATGCCAGGGTAGAAAGCTCCCATCAATCCCATAGAGGCAGTGAACAGTATAACGACTGCTTCAGTGTTACATCCTGAGTACGAGGCCAAGATCATGCAAATACCGGGGCCGACGGAAGCTGTAATTGGATTTTAAATTATTTCTTGGTGTAAATAGTACAAGCTTGCATCACTTTGTAGATACCAGTCGTGGCGCAGTGGCAACACGCGTGTGACTGTAAATGCATAAGGTTCTGGGTTCCATTACCAATCAATGAAAAGAAATATTTAATATTTTAAATTGTTTCCTCTGATGTCGAGGCAATGCGTGACATTGAGTTTCGCCACTCGACGCGCAATGCCTGGAGGCAATCCGGCCGAAAATGGGGAATTGTAAGCTTTTGACTATCTCGTTTATATTTCCTACTCTTATTAATGTCGTCATATGCTATAAATATAATATTTTATTGATGCAAACTTAAGAATTCGACCCCAACATAGTTAAAAACCAAAAAAGAACCTTTTTCAAAAGAATATCCGACAAAAGCAAAAAAAAATAATCACAAAAGCTCCCTAACAAAAGTCTTCTCCTAAACTCATAGTCTACAATCTTTAAAAGACCAGTCTACTCGTATATTGTATATAGTGGTCTCTTACAAAACCAAACATTTCACTTTCGTAAGCGACTAACGCGCATTATAATTATCGACCTTGCGACGTCGATCAGCGCGATCTGCCGGAACACATCACAATACCGTCTAAAGTGTTCTGACACGCTTTCTCAACTCAATCATTAGTATTCTTCGGAGCCTCGCGGATCTTAATTATATACTGGAACTGATTGCTGTCTTGCACTTGGATATTCCTTCATCCTAATTACATTGTAAGTTAACCGGAAATATGATTTTGAGACGAATAAAATATAAATAAAGAAACAATAAGGGTAATTATTGCAATTATCCAGATTTTTCACAGATTATTCCACGTATTGTCAGAATTCTATTTTAATTGCTTTTATTTTTTAATTAGTCACAATTGATTTATTTAATAATAAATATGTATATTTGTAAGTTATGTATAACCACTCTAAAGACTGCCCTGCAGAATAAGCCACAACATTTATTGTTTAAGCTTAGTAAAGTCTTTTCATAATAACAATTATAAATAATTGGTCCCACTGGCAAAGGAATTCCAAAGATTTACCTAAAATAGTTAAAAATAAGCTTTTCCCCGAGATAAAATCCCGAGATAAAAAGTTATGTTCTTTACATAAGATTTAGTAGGTAATATAATATTTAACGTGTATTCTTAGAATGTGAATCTCGTCATTGATAACTAAACAAAGAAAAAAAAAACGACTCGACCTTGATATTGACCCGCTATAGTTCCATTGAACTTGACACCAAGACTCTTACAAACACATTAAGTTGTCGAAATGCAGTCCCATTGAGAAATCCAATATGCCGATGTTTTATAATGCATAAAAAGCGTACGTACTTATATAACTATATTTTAGTGACGTTTTCCTTAAGAGTTTACTGTAAGCGAATAAATAGTAATGTAATACTTTCTGGAAGTTACTTTATTACCCCTAAATTCATTAATTCAAACTAAAATTGGCTTGTTTAAAATTTTGTCGTTAAAACCTTTTGTATTTTTCTTGGTAGGCAGGAATAGAAGTATCTGCCTACCATCTGGAAGCTACCAAATCGATGCTATCATTTAACCAAATCGAAGGAAAACTTGAAAATGCTTTTGGGCTTTGATCTCAACTCGAAGTAATATATCCTCTTTTTATTACGATTGACTTCAGCTACTCAACAACAAACGTCTATCGGAGAGATAGCACTTGACGCCGGATTCCGTTTTCCCCGCCGTTTTTTTTTGGGTTATCAGGGTGGGCAAATACAACCTGGTGCTAAAACAGTAATGATTCATTCCAACTTGTGAGAATCGAACCCAAAACCGCCGATTTACTGTGACAGGATTTCAAATTGTGAAGCTAACAAAAATATAGCTCAAACAATATTTTACCTATAGTAGTAAAAGTCTTCCTGGCATTAGTGACCGTCAGCCAGTTCCTCTTTACGATTTTGTCGCACATCCATCCAAATACGATTGAGCTGATCCACATTACAACGTACGGTAGAGCAGCGAGGGTCCCGGTGCGGTGGATGTCGAACTTTAGTACCCCAGTCATGTATTTTGGAAGGTCTGTCACCATCGTGAAGTAGCCATAGTCGTGGCCGATCTAAAACAAAATACAATAAATAGTTTAATTTCTTAAAGTTTCTTAAACATTGATTGAGACTTGTTTTAAATATTGTCCATTTTTCTTTCTTTTTCGAGGCATTACGTGTTGATTACGCGAAGATATGAAACTTAATAGTAATAATACACTCTCCATTGTAGGAATGGAACCCACTACCGTCATATTACATTCACACGCTTGTGCGCAAATATACTATTATACTAACAGTTGAAATGAATTAAATTCAAGGAATTATAGCTAAAAATAGGTGTAACATTGATTTGCGCGAGGTCCGCTAATTCAAGAGGCGCAATTTATTTACAGAGTTCACGCTTGTGCGCACAAATTGAATAAAAAATGAAAATCGAATTTCCTCATCTGGTTTAGCATCGATCGTTGCTTTGTTGGGCCAGTGAATAAAGATTCAAGGACTCTGTGGGTACACACGTGGGATGTTCATTTATCTCACATTAGTTGCTTTTCGTCAGATAAGTTTTAAGTATGTAGTATCTTTTTATCATTTATCTATTTAAATTATTAATATTTTAAAAAATCTAAATTAAAAATATATATAAAGCTAATTGAATCTATTTATCGATTAATTCTATTACGCCCTAGACTAACGGAGATAAAATGTGACGGAAAAAAATACTTAATTAAAATAAGTAGAGGTCGTTGTGGCGCATGTGGCCGTCGTGGCATAGCGGCACAAGCGTGCGACTGTAAATGGGTGGGTTCGATTCCCACTCGGGGAAATTAATTATTATTTATTAATATTTTCATTTCTTCGCTCTGGTTATAAGGCAAAGCGGGGCGTTGCATTCTGCCTAAACATGGAATACCTTAAAAATTGCGCAGAAAGTAGGGAAGGCAGAGCCTTAATACTATGGTGATACACCATAAAACTGGAAAAAAAAAATTAAATAAGTATACAAAGATTAAAAGGTAAAGTAGAAATACGTACCTGTGCGCAAACCAGTGCCCATAGTGGAACTGACATAACGATAGCTTTCCAGGGGATAGCTGATGGCTGGCTGTTCTGATGCCTGCCTAGAGCCTCTTCGAGATATTTTTTTTCTGTATCAGAAATGTAAGGATGTGACTCAGGATCATTGTAACATAGGAGCGCCTGAAATAAAAAGGTAGCTTCAATTTTTTTCTTTTTTTTTTAAAGTGATGAAGCCAATCGTGGCTCAGAGGAACAACCTGAGACTGTAGACACAACAGGTTGTAGATTCGATTTCCACTCAAGAACATCAAATATTAAATATTTTCTTTTCCTAGCTCTGATGTCGAGACAAGACGCGGCGTTGAGTGCCGCCACTCACCACTCAATGCCTCCAATTTTCGCCGGCAAGTGATGAGCGAAGTGTCTTAATACTACCTACTACATGCGGGATACAGCGTGAAGCAAAAAAGACTATTTGTAAAGAAATGTTGAGCAATACTGAAGCTCATATTAAATACATTAGATTATATAAGATTTAGGTGAAAGAAAGTAAAAGTAAGTAACTGAAGATTTTATATTTCACTAAATTTTGAATGATAATGCAATTACTTAGATTATTCGAGTAATTATTATTTTTCTCTTTTACTTAGTATTAATACGTTTTATTTTGTTATCTATTATTTAACTATATTATAAAGATCATAAAATTTAATTTTAATATTATTATTATTATATAAAAAGGTATAAAAATATATATATACTTAACTAAAAAGTATACAGAAACTTAGAGGTAATGTTATATCTATATGGATCGCTAACTTACCCATAAAATGAACCAGAGTATACCGATGCTGCCAAAAAGGTAGAATACAGATTGCCACTCGCCGGTCTCCTTAATCACCAAACCCGAAAAATAGGTACCAGCGATGTTCCCGATTTGGGCTCCCCCGAATACTAATGAACCCATTCTTCCTCTTTCGGACACGGGCGCCCATCGCGCCAACATCGCGTTTAAAGCCGGGAATGTTGTACCCTGCAAGTAATTTCTTCACTCAAAAATTATTTTTTACACACATATATACTCGTATACTCGCCGGTCGTGACTGTAAATGCAACTGATAGTGGGTTCGATACCCACTCGAAGAAATGAAATATTTATTTAAAATTATGTTTTCATTTCTTCGCTCTGGTACCGAGGCATTGAGTTCCGTCACTCAACACTCAATGCCTCCAAAATCGAGTGGGAGGTGGTGAACGGTGAATGTGTCTCACCACTAGTTTCCCTCTGCCTATCCTGCTATGTGCGGGATATGGCGTGAAGCTGATAAAAAAATATATAGGATAAATCAATTACAGGCATCCATAAATAAAAACAAAAATTATATTAACCTCTCCAAGTCCTTCTAAAACTCGTAAAACGATAAGTCCCGTAGCACCGCCAGCGTTCACAGCCCAGGGTGTGAATAGTGTAAAAACAGCAGTACTCAAGACCCCGAAGCCGAGACAGTATTTTCCTCCAAATCGTTCAGCAAGCATGCCACCAGGCAAGTGGGTGATGATGTACCCATAGTAGAAGGCACTGAGGATGATACCCTGGGTCTCCTCATCCCAATTGTACCCGCTTATTTCCTGTAGTCAATACAAGTTCTCGAATTAAATATGGTTATTATTTTATTAGGAGGCGTGTGACTCCTCCAGGGGCACAAGGGGTTGTGTGAATATTTTCTCACTCTGGTATCGAGACAAAAGCGCAAGGTCCCCAGAATTTGGCAGAAAATGGAGAACCAGGCTCTCTCTGCGTACTCAGCTATGTGCGGGATACAGCGTGAAGCTAAAAAAACACATAAAATATGCCAAACACGTACCCAATGTAGATATAGATACGTGCATCCGCTTGCACCATAACATTAGTTTTAATTAAGCTACCTTTTAATTTCGCACGAAGCAACAAGGCTGTACGAGCACTTACTATTTAAATTATAAACTAAATAGATTTTAATTAAAAACAGTGACTTCTTGCAAAAAATCTAATTAATTAAGTAAAGTACGTAATATTTTTAATATATAACTATACCAAGATAGCGTTCAAAATCAATGGGTATTAGATTTTTAATTTAAAAGTAAATCAGGACCGTGAATGATTTCTTTTAATTACTCGCATAGATTTGTTCTATAAACGATTCGAGTCGGAGACCGTCGTGGCGCAGCAGCACAGGGGTGTGACTGTAACGCCACGGTTGTGGGTTCAATCCAGATTCGAAATAAAATATTTATTTAAATTTATCTTCTGGTATTGAAAGCAAAGCGTAGCGTTAAGTCAACACGCAATGCCTCCAGAATTCAGCGAAAGGTGGGGAATGGTCCTTACACTAGGTTCCCTCTGTCTACCCTGGTGCGTGCGGGATACAGCGTGAGGTTGATTTAATTTGAATATTTTTTTTAACCATTCGGTTATCGAAGATCGAGTTTGCAATAGTCCGATGTTCGTTTCGGTTATTCACTGTAAGTATTAGTCACAGCTCTGTTGGTCAAGGTTACTTTGCGGCTTCCACTTTCGAAACGCTGGTTTATATGAAACAAAATATATGTTGTACATTCAAAGAAATATTAATGAGGAAAATGTACCAATAAAATATTTATTTAACATTTTTGTAGAGACATTTTACAAGATAATGATATATTAAAGGTATTTTTTTTTAACAAAGAGTAGACCTTACGACATATTACAATGTTAAAATATTATATAGGTTTATACAACTTGTTGTAGATAAAAATATATCGTGTGAGTAAACCTCTTTTACATAATTTGTTTAGATTTGGAACTCATTTACTGATTTTCCACAGCTTCATAGAACTTTTAGCACTTTGGGAATAATGATTTATAGCGTTTTATAGAAATTAGACCTTCTTATATATTAATATAATATCTCAAGTAGCGTTCTTTATTATAGATTTCTTTTCAGGTTGACGCGGTATCTCACACATATTAAAGAAGGCAGGAGGAAGAACCTAATGTGAAGACACTCTGTTTTCATTACGACACCGCCGTTCGTTCCCAATTTACCACCGAATTCTAGATTTAAGACATGGCTGTATTTTTTATTTATATATTGATTTCATTTGTAAATTAAGTTGTTAAGGATATAGCAACATCTATTTAGTGTCCTAATTTCCTCGAATTTAAATTAAATGGGAAAAATAATAACAAAATAATAAAGAACGCATATAAAATACTTGTAAGCCAATGGTGTGTACTGACGCCATCGTAAATTAGAAACTTGTACTTTAAAACGATACTATTAGTCTATTACATAACCTATAAACCCGTAAACTCTGATCTAAAATTCCCTTAACATTTTCAGTTACCTTTATGCAATTTAATAGATATGTTTGGTCTTATGTACTTAAAATATGTTAAATTAGAATTATTTGTTTTATATTTTTTGCTGACTCTACTTTAATGTTATTTAATGTGATTACCTATTTATACGTGTTCGTAAGTTCAGTTTTACATAAGATTCTCGCATCTACATAAATTATTAATAAAAGTAGAGCTTAATCTAAAGCTTGTTTATTAATAATCAAATTTAATATTGGTAAAAAACATTTACCGTAGGATCAGAAACGACTTCATCCAGGTCCCCTGGACAGGAGCCTCCTTCGTTACCCACAGAGGGGGCGTGTCGTCTCACCATCTGTGTGATGGCAATGTTTAGACAAACACGCATTGTGTACGCGTTGGCCACTGCCAAGAACCCCATGATCGCCATCACCCATCTTTGAGGGATCACGAATACTGTAACAATAGAAGAGAAAATAAGTAGCATATTATTATAAAATTAATTTAACATGAATGGATGTGAGATACAAGTGTGCGACAGTAAACGACAGGTTGTAGATACGATTCCCACTCGGGGGAATTATTATTTATTAATATTTTCATTTCATCGCGCTGATACCAAGGAAACCCGTTATTGAGTTCCGCTACTCAACACGCAATGCTTCGAAAAATTCAACGGAAGAGGGGAACGGAGTGGCTTAACACTAGCTTCCCTCTGCTATATGCGCGATACAATGTGGAGCTTAAAAAAATCGAACTTAACAAGCTATCAAGGTTATGAGCTTTCATTGGACAATCTACACTAAAACATTAATAAAGAACTAAGATATAATAAAATCTATCCACGTATAAAGTATAAGCTATGCACAGATTACATATCTGTAGTTATCTTTTCAATTTACCCCTTAGTAATAAAATCTTTTTATATTCAAGTCGAGAAGTTAGCGTTTATAATATGAATCGAATATTAACATACTTCCTTAATTTTAAAAGTCGGTGAGGTTATATCTGCTTGGAATTCCTCTCACATTTATATTTAGCGTCTAATAGTGTTCCATTATATTTCCTTATAGAATAATCATTGGCTTACATTAATAATCTATTATTGTTGTGTTATTTATTATTCTAAATAGTTTTTGTTTAGATATTGTAATAACTTCTAGTTAATTATATATTTATCGTAGCGCAGACTCGTAATTATCCCTGTGACTGTAACGCGACGGTTGTGGGTTCGATTCTCTCTACCTGTCAAGTGCGAGATACAGCGTGAATGTAGAAAAATAAATAAAATGTGTTACTTATCGGTCGAAAAGTTATTGTATGGAACCTAACTCTCATTTTAAATAATACGAAATTAGAATTATTTTTCAAAATATCATTAAAAAAATCGTCGCCACTATAGATACTCTTACTTATTTAAAAGAGTGAAAACAATTGCGAATTGCATTTATTTATAACGTATTTCGTCAAGTAACGCCACTACTGAATCACATGTGCTTTATTGATGTAAAACTTTTATACTAAGTTTTATTCGTTGTATTTTATACACAGCAGGGAAGACAGGGAAGGCAGGGAAGGCAGGGAAGGCAATTTCCCAACATACAAATGAGTAGTCGACTTAAAACAAAACCGGAAGCACTATTATGCAACTTGTTTTGTTGTTTTAATTATTATTTGTTAATCTCCATTACGTTAGCTGGCGATGTAACCCATCGACCTATTGACATAAAAAATTATAGTAATGGAAAAATTTACTTCATCTTTGTATTTGAGATCAGTCGTGGCGCACGAGCACAGTGTGATTGTAAGCGTGACTGGTTGTGGGTTCGATCCCCGGTCGAGGAAATTATTTTGTTTGTTTTCATTTATATTTCCATTTCTTCGCTCTGGTTTCAAGGCAAACCGCGGCGTCGAGTTCCGCCTCTCAACACGCAATGATTCCGGGATTTGGCAGAAAGTGTGGAACGGAGTGTCTTAACACTAAGTTCCCTCTGCCAATCCCGGTGTGTGCGGGATGTAGCGAAAAGCTCATTATTTTTTTTATATTTTATATTTGTAATTAATAAAGCTTTATAAAATAATATACAACTTGTAATTATTTTTCATATAAATTGAATTTAGTGGCTGTATGTACAAAATCGGTAGAAACAGAGGTCAACGGAATTGATATAGGAAGCAGTAGAAGGCTTATCGCGCTACCAATAAAATATGAATCAAATACCTACTTTATTTGCTTTAAATTATTATCTTTTGTCTGAGAACAATGCTTCACGATGTAAAATGTTAAATTACTTTAAATGTAAGTTTTATATATTCACAGTTCATACCGCGTCACCGTCATAGTGAAACTTACAACACAAAAATCACCTCGTAATAATTATAGAGTATTGCTTCTCATGAACAAGTGTAAAGAATGAATAAATATTAATAATCTACAGTACGGTCAACGAGTCGTGGCCTGAAGTATATTTTCTTTCCTAGTGAAGAATACGTACAAGTTCAGGAAACCTAAATTTAGGGCCACGACTTGTTGGCCGTATCGTACCCATCCTTGATTATATAGTCCCTCTGACATGCTGTCTTTGTTAACTACGTTACGGACGGACGGATAGAAGATATTCTACAACATTGTAATGAGAACGAAATATAGTTTTTTTGCTGTAGTGCAACTAGAATAACTCGTTGAAATTTAAGTGATTGACCGCTAAACTACCGTAAAATAGTCTCGAGGCTATTTCGGGGGTCGTCGATAATATTGGACCTATTTTATGCTGTGTTT
>JBAIZZ010000251.1:0-31946 GCA_037355905.1 Heliconius aoede | reverse complement strand
AATTGCAATGCGAGAGATAAAATAATTGTAAGTCCTTAGGTTTTTTTTTTGCCAATTACAAGGAAAGCAGTTGTCTTTTTTTTGGTTTTTTAGGTGTATTTCGCACACGACAGGATAGTTAGAACTTAGTGCTCAGACATTACATTTTCCACTTTCATCCGAATTCTGAAGGCATTACGTGTTGAGTGGGAGAAATCAACCCGCTTCCACACGAGAGCAAAGAAATGATAAAATAGATATAGATAATGAAAAATATTAAATATTACATTTCCTCGAGTGGGAACCGAACCCACAACCAGTCGCTCTTACACGCTTATGACCCTGCGCCATAACTGATTACTGTTTTATTAATATAGAAATCAATATAGTTTTTATTGTACTGTTTTTTATTCTTAACTTTTCAATTTCGGAAGTAACTTGGTTCATTTTTATGCAGTTGTAAATTTATTAATCTTACAGAAGCATAACTTTGATACATTCTATTTAAAGGTTAAGGTTAAAGATTATTATTTTAAGTAGAAAGTACCAGATATATATTTAGTATAAAATTATGGCTATAATTTAAAAAATTATACATATATAGTACTATAGAAAAGAAAACTACCGATTTGTGTAATGAACGATGCTCGTTTCCCATATTTCCCCGTAGTATATAGAAATAACTTACATTTTAATAACGCATAGCGATACTTAAGTTATAAACATTAAATTTTTAAATTTAATCATTGTCTATAATTTTCCTCTTGGGGACGATGAAAAAATTTTAAAATATATTGAATCTATATATATGTATAATATTTTATCACACTACTATATCGGAAATATGCGTGAATAATCGAAACAGTTCTAGCACCAACTATTATAACACTATAGAATAACAATAACATTTGAACGTTAATTCATAATTATTAAATTTAAACTTAAATTTTAATCTTTTTAGAAGAAAAAAGAAGATATGACTGATCACTTAATATAATTTAAAATTTTCCTATATTTATCAAAAATTAATATATTACTTACATTTAGAAAGAACTAACTGCCAGCCGGTCAACATTTTAACGGTAAATCACCACAATAGAAAACACAACAAAAATAATAATAGTTATTTTTTTTTAATCTTTGTCATACATGTATCACTACAAATAAGAAAAACGATCGAGAATCGCGCGCACCTCGCGCCGTCATGCGCGGACCCACTACAGCCTTGCAATTAAGCGGCCGCGCACTCCTCATGCCTCTATATACCTTTACGTCCTACCTTTACTGCTCTCGATTATTGAGATTATTTTTCAGCTTCACGCTGTATCCCGCACCGGCAGGCAGAGGGCACCCAGTGGTAAGACACTCCGTTCACTATTTTCCATCGATATCTGCAAGTATTGTGTGTTGCAAGGTGGAACTTATCGCTGCGCTTTGCGTCGATATCTGAGCGCAAAAATGGAGTTATAAATTGCTACATGGCGGAACTCAACGCCGCGCTTTGCGTCGACACCAGAGCGAAGAAATTAAATTATAGATTGAAATAAATAAACATATATAATTTCCTCGAGTGGGGATCGAATCTACAACCAGTCAAATTTACAGTCACACTTGTGCCATCGTGCCATTTAAACAATTTAATTTATCGTATAGATAATTGTGTTATATAAATACTGTTCTATATAATGCTATGTCAAATATCACCATTCGCCATATACAGCCAGTTATGTGATGGGTCAAGTTAAGCTCATATTTGGGACAATTTCTTTTAAGCACGCATATATTATACATTCTGAAAACAAATTACGTAAGGGTGTATTATTATTTTGTTTTATTATTTCTTTACAATCACACTATATCCCGCACACAGCAGGGTACACAGTGAGAACCCAGTGTCAAGACACTACGTTCCCCATTCCCGCAGCATTTTAAAAAGATGGCAAGTACCATACGTAATTATAACATTATAATATTAAAATGATAAACAGATTGCTATTGCTTTATAAGATGTGAAATAAGTATTACTGTATGAATAAGTATTAATGGAAGTTATGACATTCAAATCGGAGATGTTAACGATATGTCATTGTTAAATAATATGTTTGTCGTTAAGATAGATACAAACTCAGGCCAGTCGTAGCCCAGGGGCACCAATGTGACAGCAATCGTTGGTTGTGAGTTCGATCCTCACTAGAAAATTTTTTATATTAATTTAAATTTATATTTTTTATTTATTTAAATTTATATTTATTTTTAATTTTTTTTTACTTCTTCACTCACCAGAGCGACACCAGTCAAGGCAAAATTCGGCGGAAAATAGATTACGGAGAGTTTTAACACTAGGTTTCCTCTGCCTACCCTGCTGTTTGCGAGATACGGCGTTTAGCTGATTTAGATATAAGCTCTAGGATACAAAGCTCAAATTACATAATTAAAAATGTTATCATAACTTTTGTTTACATAATTAAAAGCCATGATAAAATCCGATCCACAACAAACATATTAATATTATTTATCGATTTTAAACTCGTTAACAAAACAATTGTATATTTTCATAAATTATAATATCAAAATGTGGTTTATTTCCTTTCTTAATGATCCTTTGTGTCCTTTTTTCCGGTTTAATAAATTACATATTTCATATTATATAAGGACGTCGTGGCGCAGCGGCCCGCGTGTGATTGTTGATTTGATTCCCACTCACGGAAATGAATGATTATTTATTTAATATTTTCTCTTTTTTTCCTCTAGTAACAAAGCGAAGCGGGGCTCAACAAATAATATTATAAAATAATATTGTATTATTTCTATTGGAATTTATGCAATATTGACTAAATTAAAAATAAAAAATCTGGTGTTTTTATAGTTAAAAACTGTTTTCCATGTCATCTGACAATAAGATATGCTCAAATACTAAGCTGTGCGTAAAAAATATATTTATTTACCTCAGTGGAAATTTCAACAAAATAATTAAAACTATGAAATATTAAAATAATTATAATTATTTAGTGGAGAACAGAGTGTCTTAACATTAGTTTCCTCTACCTACCCTGCTGTGTACGGGATATAGCGTGAAACTAATTTATTTTATATATTCATATTACTTACATATACTTACCTGTATATAACAAACTTCTAACGTAATTGTCCAAAATAAATATTTTCATTTTAAATAGTAAAGAGTTTATGGTTTCTAAACAGTTTTATATTCTTTGTTGAGGATAATAAACTTAAGACTGGTTGTAGTTCTCCGTCCTTTGATTACTTTGTTGAAACCTATCAAATAGCATCTTTAGTATGGCTATTTGTATGTATACATACTAGTATGTGACACGAAGGCTGGCTTAAAGCCAGCTTGTTTTAAATTTAAATAAATATAGCCAATTAAGCAGCTCTAAGCATAATTATATGGTTTCTAAAATAACGTTAATGGATATTTAAAAAAATAATTATTAATTTAAATAGGCCTTTCCACAGTTGCGTGGAGGTACCTTCGAAATAGCACATCAATCGAGTGCCAAGTATCCAGATGGTGTGGATGGCCACTGCTGACAATTAGGTCCCCAACGTTTCGAACGGCTATAGGCTGACAATATTAAGTTAAATAATAAAAAATTTTTTTTTTGCAGATTTATATATTTACAAAAGATATATCTCAAGAAAGATAACGTGTAAAGGCGGCCTCGTGCTGGCGACCTCAGGTGATCTCTTCCAGACAACCGTACTACTTCCTTACCATAGAAAAGATCAAAGAACATACGGATATACGTGGTAAGTATTAAAGAGACATTGTTATTTTTATATGCTTTCTCATATGTTCACTATATATATATGCGTAACACATTATAATCATCTTGAAGATATTCTCGAATGAGGTAAAGTGTTGTATTCATGGACACTCGTACTCATTTATTGAATTTATTGCTTATTTCATACAAATAAATAAGTGAAAATGTATGTTATTAAAGTTAAAGTATTCTTAATATCTTTTTTTGACTTCACGCTGTGTCCCGCATGTAGGATTTAGGTAGAGACCCAAGTGTGAAGGCACTAAACTGCCCACTTTCCGAGTTCTGAAGGCATTGCGTGTCGAAAGACGGAACTCAACGCCGCACTTTGTCTCGACACGAACGAAGAAATGAAAATTAAATATTTCAATTCCTCGAGTGGGAATCGAACCCACAATCTGTCGCGTTTACAGTCACACGCTTGTGCCTTATGTCTGTAAATACTTATAAAAATCGCCATTTATTATGTAGTGTTTTGTTTTTATAAATCAAACAGCCAAATTGTAGTCAGTAGGTATTCTAAGAAAGAGTCTTGTCAGTAAATATCTAAAGTTTGCTTAATAATTAAATTACTTGTTCTCTCACATTAAGCTTGGGTATGTTTACATTATTTCAAATGGAATCCGGATCTTGATTAATGTTAAACACAGACATTATTAGACAGGCAGACAGATAGTAAGAAAAAAAGTAAATATCTCTTTTGAAATTAAGAGCGAAGAAGTTTTATTGTTAAGAACGTAATAGTGTACGTTGCGCGGCGTTGCCCGCTTCGTTCGTTTTTATTTAATGTTATTTAAGTGTATAAAAAAACAAAATTTCCGATAATTTTAATATTCTTATCTAGACCGTTTTTATACATACAATAACTGCCTAATTCATATTATATATAATGTTATTTTACTATAAAAAGTGAAAAAAGGGAGACTTTATAACACAGAAGCTGTGCCAGCTACATATAATACGTTAATTATTATATAATATTTTAATTTTCTGTGGGAAATTGAGAACATATTTCCCTTTACTATTGTATATTGGGAGATTATTTTTTACCAAAACAGTGTAACAATTGGATAAATACATAAACATCTTTATGCACACAAAAAAAGTTTTTCAAGAACATACAATTTATAATATAATTAATTTTAACATAATTAAATATAAGTAGAATTGCATCTAAAGTAATACAAGGCCACTCGAGGAAATAAAATATTTTAATTTATTTCGCTTTGATATCGAGCTAAAACGTGGCTTCGACCACTCCACCATTCAAATGACCTGGAAAGCTAAGTGTTTCAACACTAAGTTTTCTCTGCCTATCCTGCTACATGCGGGATATAGCGTGAAGCTGAAAAATAAATTAAATAGTTCCGTAACGTGTCGTAATACGGAAATAGGACGTTCTAAGCTCCTTCACAATAAACATGTACTATTTTTGTAATAACTCTTTACTGTTGTATAAGTGTACCAGGGTCGAAGTAACGACATTGGAGCTTGCATTTCTGCAAGACTATTGTTTTGGTTTTCTTCTAGACTAATAACCACAGAAACGATATACCTAGAGGTATCGTATAATTTTCAATCAAACATTAATGTATTTAAGCTTACGAAATAGCTTTGAGGCTGTCGCGGCGCAGCGGCACTGTAAACACGATGGTTGAGGATTCGATAAGCACTCTAGGGGAAAAAATGACTTAATATTTTCATTTACTCGCTTTAATAATAATGCACAGCGCTATGTTAACTTCTGAAAAGTGGTTTAATGGTAAGGGAAACACTCTTTCAATAGGTTCCCAGACTCCCTCTGCCAACCCTAGTGTGTCCGAGTTGTAGCGTGAGCTTAAAAAAAAAGAAAACGATCCAACTTACTTAAGGTTAACCTTTTTTTATTGATTTCAGATTAATTTAAATAAAACTTAACGTGGTTTCATTTTCGTTTGTTAACAAAGCGTGCATTTTATTTTTTCCCGTCAGTCTTTGATTACTCGAATGTCCCACTTTCTGTATTGTAATACAAACAACATTTTTAAGCAATATCTTGTGGAAACTTAAATTACTTAGCGATTCAATACTTATTATAACAATCATACAAACTTTAAAGAAATACGTTCACTATATTGTAAAATATTCTTAATTTTAATGAAATGTAACTATTACATTGCTCACATTATAGTGTTCATTCTTATTTTCAATCAATGAGTACTTTATATTTGATATCTTACTTAACTTTTAATTTATTATTCATTTATATGAATCTCTATACAGACTGTTTTTACTTGGGCTTGTTATATAAGAAGCACGGGTTCGAAATTAACCCCAGCCTATATATCAGAGCTAGATAGAGGGGTGTCGCAGTATAGGCAGAGGGATTCTGTCTTAACAATAGTTTCCTCTATCTACCCAGCTAAATGCGGGATACAGCGTGAAGCTGTTTCTGAACACAGAAAAAATATATTTAAAATTTCCTTAATCATATTTTCAAATAAAGATTTAATAGACATAATAACAGGACTATTGTGGTATACATTTTTTTTATGATAATATATATAACTAAAAAGACACCTTAGGGTGTAATTTCATGGTGGCTTGTGGCATGGTGGTGGGTGTAATTATCAAAACATACGAATTAAATGTTATGGTGTACAATGGTACAACTCAACAGTGGTTGAGTACAGCCTATTTAACTTTTTTTTTAGTTTCACGCTGTATCCCGCATACAGAGATAGCCTAGTGTTAAGACACTCTGCTCCCCATCTTCGGAATGGCTTAACTCAACGGCGCGCTTTGATTCGGTTCCATTCCATATATTGACAATACCTTAAAAATGGTAATCTTAATAGAACACAAGTAATTCAGATTAAAAAAATAATAATTGTGGAGTTGTAACGGGCAAAGCCGTGAGCGGGTCGTTAGTTTATATTAAATTTAAATTCTAATATTTTAATTTCATTCAAAATAAAAGTCTTTTCAAATTTTTTTTTATCTCGTGTCATTAATCTCAACCTACAATTTCGTACCGACATGAAAAAAAAAGCATACAAAAGTAGTAGTAATGTCTTTGATAAATATTTTTTACTGTAATAATTAAATTGACCTTGTTAATGTTGTTAAGTTAGTTAAGTGGTTAGGAATATATATATTTTCATGATATTTTTCTAAAAATATAATTTATTTTGGATTTCAATTAGTACATGTAGTAGATAGAGTTCTCGATAAGTAGCCGAAATGTAAAGAATTTTAAACTTTATATTTATTTAACGTGTTTCTTATGTTTATGTATTAAGCAAGATACAGTGTTAGACTGCGGTTTATTTGTACGGCCTTCTTTTCATACGATTATCACATTATGTCCAATAATGAACTTATCTCTGATTTTATCATTTTTACAATAAGAAATTGTACCTAAACTTTATTTCAGGTTTAATTATGAAATATTTTATTTCCTCGAGTGACGATCGAACCTACAACCTGTCGCGATCACAGAGGCACGTTTGTGCTAGAGTAGACTAGCCCCCAAAAATGTTACACACATTATGTATACATATTTGTACCAGACAGAACTTCTGAATCTATGTTTCCATTAATCATCATATTTTTTAAAAATGTTTTAAAAAGACGGGAGCTTTAAGTTTTTCTTACATCATTTTTATTAAGCGACGCGACGGTCGTCATTTCGATCCTCATTTGGAAGAGTGGATTGTTTTCATTTCTTGGCACTGTCAAACAAATCAAATAGTAAAAGTTGGCAGAAAGTGGAGTTGTCTTTACACTAGTTAGGGACCAGACCTGGAAAACTGCTTACTCTGCTGTTTTGAGGGTATAACCAAAAATTAAAACATATATATATTATATTTAATCGCTAATGTGAACTAACAAAACAATTTTTGAATTATTTATTGTAAGTTACTATCTATAAATTACCTTAAGCTTCGCTACATAGTAGTTATCAGTCAGCGTGACTACTATACCACTGACACAAACATAAAATAATACATAAAATACTTAAATGTTGATTATTCAAATGGTATTTGGAAATATGTTCTTCAAATAACCATCCACCGGCTGTTACCGGCTTTGTTGTTCTTGAGTAAATAATGTAATTTTGATAATTCACTCGATGCCTTATGATCCGCGTCGTATGATTATATGTACTACGTTGACAGAATTTAAATTTAGTAATTCGTCCTCTGTCAGGCTCGACAGGGGATGAATTACTTTTGTCGTAGTGACGTTGATTTCCTCTACATACTCTCCTATATGCTCGTGGAAAAACTCGTGAAGCCCCAAAAGCGACATCAAACATAAAACAACAATGACTTGTTAACATCATCTTCATTTTCTTATCAATCTAGGTTAACCCGCTTGAATAAACTACTCAGGATTCGTTATGATAACGGCATAACGCACGATTAATTGCAGCCTGCATACATACATAGATAATAAACATCAACCTTTTAAAATACCACTTGGAAATGTCACAGGAAATTGGCATTTAACCGCGATTCAATTCAAATCAAATGTAAGTAGTGTTTGACTGACGAAAAAACCGAAGCAGGTTCTCTATTTGTCGTGTTAACCTTTTTCTTTTTTGTTTAAACTATTGATTAACTATATTAACAGAGTAGAATAATAATATTAATAATAGAATAGATTTGTATTTGTTTGTTTTTAAAACACATAGTTTATCTTTCAGTTCAGAAATAAAGACAACTTGAACGGTCAATAATTGATTTTTGGTTATTACGTGCATTTATAAAAGCGTGTTTTTCTAATTGTTGTATATCAATTAATTTCTTCTTCCACAAGACACTATATACTACAGATTTGTTTCAATTTAAACCATTTATGGTTTTTTATTAATATTTAAATTAAAGCTATCACTCGACATGTTGTTTTATGTAAATTACATAGGAGATTACGGGGACCAGTCTTGGTACAGGTTCCTTAATGGCGGTAGGCGCGGCAGACTGTGTGGCTGCCGTGCTCCTCTTACAAGTTACCAGCAGACCAGCCCGGTAAGGCAACTTGAATGTAACGTTATACTAATTTCACATTAGATTTATAGAGCAATAATAAATTATATTGCCTTCGCGTTTACGATTTGTAGTGTTTTTTTTTAAATTAAGTGGTCGATGCGAAAAAGAACAAGGTGGTAATTTTTTGTCTTCGCTTTCAGCTTCACGTTGTATCCCGCATACAGCATGGTAAGCTAGTGTTCAAACACTCCGTCCCCCACTTTCCGCCATATTTTTAAGTCATTGCGTGTTGAATAGCGGAACTCAATACCAAGCTTTTTCAATAGTTACCAGAGCGAAGAAATGGAAATATTAATAAACAATAACTCATTCCTCCGAGTTAGAATCGAACCCATAACCGTTTAAGTCTAATGCTTATGCCACTGCGCCACTACGGGCTCTTAATTTATTTTTTGGGACCATTTTTAATTAGATATTTGTTATCGCGAATAAAATTCGTATCTGAATAGTAACTACAAACAAAACATGAAAACAAATAACGTCTAGATAAATAGTCAATAATAATAGTTATTGCAGATAAAAAAAGCATTTCCGTATCCTAACGTTTTATATCTTCGACCACAGTTTGTATTTGCATTAAAAGAAAAAAAATAGGCCGCCATTATTTGGCATTAAGGTTATTATTATTTATTTTTTGTCGTCGTTCTTTCTAGTACTTGCGGCAAAAAAAATTGCAATGAATGATTTTTTTTAAATGTAGTAAAATATTATTAAACAACCTTGATATTGATATTGTAGAAATCGATTTTTCAACAAATTTTCTTCATTTTCCTTTTAAATCTATATTCCGAATTAATAATAATTCTAAAAATAGTTTATATGTATAATATTGTATTGTTTATATATATTTTTTAACTTCACTCTGTGGACATAGCAGTATGCAGAGGTAACCTTGAAACGTGTGTGCAAGTGTTGAGGAATTCTCGAGACATTGCGTGACTACCGGAACTCAACATCACGCTTTGCCTCGTTTCAAGAGTGAGGAAATGAAAATGTTGAATATTTCATTCCCTCGAGTGGAATCGAACCCACAACCGTTGCGTTTACAGTCGCACGCGTGTGCCCTTGCGCCACAACCGCCTCATTTTCAAATATTTGTATTATAAATACCTGTGTTCGTAAAAATTTGGATTTAAAGTGCCCTCGAAAAAGTGCGTCAGTATGGTTTATCAACGCAGTAATTATATTACGGAAGGTTATGTTAATAATTAATATGTTGATTTATTATATATTGTGCGAAGTTCGAATACTTTACGTAAAGTTAAAGACAGATTCCTTAATATAGGTGCACGGGGTAGGCAGAGGGAACATCGTAGCCTAGTGTTAAGGCTGATGGAACCTTAAACTGCCTACTAGTGGATATATCATGCTAGTGATCATTCATTCATCTTATTAATGTGTTTTGTTGCAAATATTTATTTTACTCCCGGCAAATTCCTTTTTTGTCTTTTCAACTTCACGCTTTATCCCGCACACAACAGGGTAGGCAGAGGGAACCTCAGTGTTAAGACAGATTCCTTAATCATATTTATTGTCATTTACTTTTTATGGGAAATGATGGCTATTTTTCGAGGCAATTGTAGGCAATACAGTAGTAAACTTTATCCAATGAAGAAAGTTGATTCAATATAGATAAATATGGCCCTTTACAGAAAAGGCCATATTTATTAATAATTATTATAAGCTATATTTTCGAAGATATAGATTTAAATGCAGAGATATAGCGGTTGATATGTAATTCAATGTATTGAGTAAAAATTCAGCTGTTTAAGCGGGCGAAGTCACCGGTACCGGTTTTAAATAAAGGTAGGTATCTTAAATAAAAGTAATGTAAAGATATTTTTTTACTCTCACACATGTAGTTATGAGAACACAGCTAAAGATGAAACTGGTTATACGTAGTGGAGTTAAGGAACTTGAGTTTGTTTTTTATTTTTCATACGGTCACAAAGTTTTTTGGTAAAAATATTAATGTAAAAGTTTTATTAAACATATTATAAAACATTGGTTAATACTCGTATATCTATATAATGTGAGAATTCGTAATAAATCTTCATAAAGGTTATGGCTATGGGAGAAAAATACATGATTTCATTGTTTACATATTAAGTACTGTTACCTACTTACGTAAGTATAGAAATAATTGTTGAAAAACATAACGATACATTTGAATTTATTTGAAATTTGTCATATCCCATACTTTTATGTACATTACCATAAATTATTTAAAAAATCAGCTTCACGCTGATCTCGCATTTAACACGTTTCAAACTTTCTACCGAATTTTTTGAAGTATGGCGTGTTGATCGACACGCAATTAACACTCCCCCGAGTTAGGATCGAACCCAAAACCGTCGCGTTACAATCACACCCTGTTCCCCTACGCCACGACGGGATCAATAAAGAAATTAATAATAAAATAAATTATCACCTCTTATAATTATATTTACTTACAATTTATTGTCTGATCTCGTCTGAGCAATGGTGTCCATTCTGATTTACATGCTGCACTTTGCACGTAATTTTTAGCCCAATCACTAGCGTATAGGAAACCTTCAATGTGATTCATAGTCACTATCACACAGCATAAGTTTTTGGAACCTTACAAAACACTAGCACTTAAATTTCAATATCTTTAATTATTATATATTACCCTCAAACAAAAATTATATTATAAAATTGAGAACAGTATAACTCTCCAATGTCTCAAATCGAACTGAACTTAACGAGGTTATGATATGTTTTAATTTAATGATGTACCGACTGATAAAAGAAAGGGCATTCATTGTTTACAATAACTTAAAGGAAAAGTACCTGGTACCTTTTTTTTTGTAAATAAATGTAACATTATAGATACTAATAGTTTAAGCGATAACGACAATAACCTATTTACGTCTCACTTGGGATTCTTCAATGTGATTCATAAATATGCTTATATTAAATAAATGATTTAATATTTATAAAAACTTAAATAAAAAAATATTTTTGAAAACCCAAAGAAAAAAATGATTAATTAGCAAAAAATAACCTGTTATGCTAACTCTACCGGCTTTTAAAATAAAATCCGTATGAAACGACGTTCTTCGAATTATATTTAATGTATTGACTTAGTATTACAGTTGAATAATGAAAAATAGACTAGAAAATTGCCATTTGTATGTAGTGAAAACTTTCACATAAAAGTGCTTTGAAAGCTTAAAACCAGTTTATTTTTACATGTCAGTCGGTCCGTACGTTACGTGATGTCAAAAATGTTCAGTTTTATTTTCCTTCTGTTGTTTTTTAATTATGTTTTTTCAGTAAAAGCTATAGACATTAATGTAATAGCAAACATTATACAGACCTTGGATAGACCAACATCCATTATTATGATAACCTGTTGGACGCCATGTAAGAAATCTTTTATAAAATATTAAAGACTCAAACGCAGCCTCACTCCATTAAGCTAATTTTTGTATTATAGCCAAAAAATATTCTTGTCATACTAATGCAATCTAATAATATATATAATAATATATTTGAAAGTATCGATTGAAGCGTTAAGTACAAAATTTAATCAATAATTAAATTAAATAATATAAAATAATATAAAATAATTAAATTTAATCAAGTATATAAAAAATATGTAATAAATTATTATCTGTTCTGTTCCCTTTTAGATAATAAAGTCCAGTTCCATTCAACGTTGGCTGGCAGAGACAGTGATAAGAGATATCTAATTGAGTTCACACACCCAGGTCAAATACCGGAAAATATTCACAATAAGCATCACATCTTATTTGTGGCTGATCTGGGATGCCCGAATGTCTTGGATTCTTTAAAAATAGTATAATTTTTGATTCTGTCTGTACATGTCCCGTACGTAGAGGAACTGAAATATTAAGACATACCGTTCCCATTAAGACACTTTCGTTCCCCACTTCCCGCCAAATTATTGGGGCATTGCGTGATGTATGTCGAAGCTCAACACTTTGTCTCGTTTAATAAAATTAATAAATATTTTTTCCTGCAAGTGGGAACCGAACCCTGAACTGTCACATGTATGGGTCGCACGCTTGTATCTCTGCGCTATAATCACAAGCCTCAATGAATTTTAAAAGTAATCCGCCGTGGCCGCGTGGCGCAGGGGCACAAGCGTGCATCTGAAACGCGATGGCTGCTGGCTCTGGTAACGATGCAAACGGCGGCGTTGAGTTACACTCAATACGCGATGCCTCGAGAGTTCAGTGGAAAGTTCAGAACAGAAGTGTCTTAACGCTGATTAACGGTTCCCTCTGCATACCCTGCTTTGTACGGGATAGATGACATTTAGACAATCTTTAAGCTAAAATTGTTTTACAAATTAACGTTTTTATTCATTTTCAGTACGATAATCTAAAATTATTTCGATCGCCTTTTCGATGGATATTCTTTAATGAATACTGTGATAATAACAATCTTACAACAATCCTAGACAGCGTCAATGATTTAAATATTTTGCTCGATTCAGAAGTTTTAGTAATACAACAAGACTGTATTTATTTTTACTATATATATTACAGTACGTACAAAATGTTTACACTCACGTTTTTTTTTTTCTAGCTTCACGATGTGTCCCGCACATGGCAGGGTAGGCAGAGGAAACCTGGAGATCTACGTAAAACAATTCGTTGCCAAACGGATATATATATATATATATATAATCCCCATTTGAAGAAATTAAATATTCAATTTTTACCATTTCGTCGCCCTGGTAAAGAGGCATAGTCTGGCGTTGGGAGTGTCTTAACATTACGGTCCCTCAGGGGTCAGCCTACTCTGCCTGGTCAGCGTCAAGCTGATAAAAAAATATTTAACTGAATATTTATTAATTTAGTTTACAAAAAGAGTCCTGAGAGCGAATTGGAAACAGAGCATTATGAAAAATGGAATATTACAATGGAAAAAAAACGTAGCCACAACGAAGCCACTGCTATACGACGACTTAATTTACATAATTACGAACTAAAAATTTGCTATGTCCTGACCGATAACGATAGTATAAACCACTTGACAGATGAAGTGTAAGCATTCTCAATTACTAGTATCACAATATAAATAAGAAACAATTATAAATATTAAAAAAATATAATTGAGAAAAAAATACCATAAAAGCCTAATTGGAAATTAAATAATTGATATATTTTCTTACATTCTTGGGAAATAGCAACGTTTTCATAATTCCATTTACTTTGATAGAAAAAAATTATTTAAATTCTGCAGAAATTATGTAATTTTAGTTTTGATAATTGGGTGTAGATATGCGTATATCCACTTATTTATTAAGTAAAAAAAATATAATAATATGTAAAAAAATATATTTTCAGAATTAATCACTTATTATGATTAAAGCTCACTTACTTATCTTACTTATTAAAATTAGTACAATATTTATTGTAGCAACGACCACATCGACACTATAACAAAAGTCAATTTCCCTACAACAAATCAACTATTGGATTTTTTAAACGCAAGCAGAAAGTATGTATATACGGACACCTGGGGCTATCGTCACAATGACACGTGGAGTGGCATGACTGGGTATTTGGTGAGGCAAGAGGTGGATATAGGAGGTAAATAAAAATGTGGCAATTTGAACACATAAAATATTTATTAAGTTATAAAATTTTATGTATGCTGTTAGTTTTGAATCTTAATGTTTCCTCTTTCCTCTATTTAAATAGGTACAACATTCGTAATAATTCAATTTATTAAATGACTAGCTTACTGTTTTATATATATATATATCTTCCATATAAAACTCTTAACAATTTTATTATGAAGATAGATTGTTGTCAGAGCACGATTTATAGTATGTTTTTTAATAAAAGAAGAACTCATCACTTTTTTTCAGGATCTCCAATGTTTTTCACCTCTGAGAGGATGTCAGTAATTGAATACATATCAAGTCCAACGCCAACCCGTTCTAAATTCGTCTTTCAACAGCCAAAACTTTCATATGAAAATAATTTATTTTTATTATCTTTTAAATATTCTTTATGGCTTGGATCTATCGCCTTGATATGCTTACTTTATTTAGTTATTTGTGCTGTGACAGTGTGGGAGTGGAAAAAGAAATCATCTTCGAGAAATGTATGTAGACTATTACTATCAACATTCATCGATCATACCTTATCCATGATTCATAGCCTCTGGTCTGTTCAGATAAAGCACCACGTGAGGTTCTTCCACCAAATACTCATAAAGTGATGAACGGAGTGCTTGAACTCTAGATTTTGTCTGTCAATCCCACTTCATGAGATATAAATATAAAAAAAACCATCAGGTTATATTAAAACTTAATATTTTACAGCGCTTAGAAAGTGCAGGAATATTACGTCCAAATTTAGTGGACGTTGCCTTATTTATTTTCGGATGTACCTGTCAACAAGGAAGCGTTGTTGAACTCAAAGGTATGGAAACAACATCGTGTATATATATAACCTATCTACCTACTCATAATTTTCTTTTCGTTTTATATATAATACATAATTTGTATATGAAACGAACTTTCTTAAAGCTTCTACTTATCTAAAGATTATACTTTGATCCAGGTTCCCTAGGTCGAATGGTGTTATTATTATTATTCGTGTCTCTAACATTCCTGTATACTTCGTATTCTGCCAACATTGTAGCGTTACTGCAATCGAGTTCGTCTCAAATTAGAACATTGGAAGATCTGCTACGATCGAGGATGAAGTTTGGCGTTCACGATACTGTGTTCAATAAATATTATTTTACGGTAATTTTATATTAGGCTATTTGTATATTCACTATTTTACATTACAGTTTTCGTTGGATTTTGAGCCTCATCCTATTAGATATCTTTTTTTTTAATTTTATTCACTTCAGTGGGAACCCCCCGACCAACAAGATTAATAAGTTAAGATATAAAAAAGACATTAGTTTATTATCCTTGTATACTCAAACACTTCTTGGAGAATACAATTAATTATATTTTTGTGATTCGTTTTCTATTTACCGTGAAAATTAGGTGGACTTATGTGAAAAATAAAATTATCAGCATTAAACAAATAGTCTTCAAGATTGATTTTCAAAATATTCAAAAGGTATATTTATCAAATATTTAATATTTTAAGATATAATTGTAGACTGAAACGGAACCTATACGTCGGGCTATATATGAAACTAAAGTGGCTCCACCGGGAGCTACACCACACTTCATGAATATGGAAGATGGAGTCAAAGAAATGCAAAAGGTAAAACAGAAGTAATAATATAAGTCTTTTTATATATAATTTATATCGTTTGGTACATAATTAATTTTGATTATATACCAAACAATATAAAGGTATTTACCTTACGTCATTCAAATTTTCTAGTCGGATATATTGCTATATATAGCATACAGCAATTCTAAAGGAAGCAATTAAGAACAATTTATTTTTATTTAATTTTTCCCCAATGGGTAAGTTTTCAATTTTTCCCCAATGAGTGAGTAAGTTTTCCTTGACGTTATTTGTGTACATTCCTAGCAAAACATTAAAAATCTAACAAAATATGTCTAGACTTTTCGGAAGTACAATCGATTTATTTGATAAAGTCAATAAATCTTTAAGGATAAACGCTTCCTCAGGATGTATGTGATTTCCTTAAATGTAAAGTAGTTACGGTTGTTGAATTCAAATACAGTTGAATATGTTGTGGCACAGCATGACCTTCTTACAATCTTAAGTGGTTTAAGTTAAATCTTACATTAAATACCCGCCTGTTAACACGTTCACTGCAGCTTGAGATCAATGTCGGCCTCATTGATACATGCCTCATCTTGAATTAGACGCCGGTGCAAGTTTTAAAGCAAAGCTTTTGTTTTTTTTTTAAACAATAATTCTATTCAAGGGTATATACATGTTGTGTTTATTTTTTGTATGGACACTACGTAATCGTTTATTTACAATACATATAATAACTTTCGAAAGTTTTTTCAATATCCAGGCCAAACTAAAATAACTTGCTTAACATACTCGTAGCTTAGAAAAATTCTCAATCTAAGTCCAAGAAGTCTCTACGAATTAATTACTTTTAGGGATTATTTGCTTTCCACATGGAAACTGGCGTCGGTTACAAGTTTGTCGGAAAATATTTCGAAGAGGGAGAAAAATGCGGCCTAAAGGAAATACAATATCTGAGAGTGATAGACCCGTGGCTGGCAGTTCAGAAAAATACTCAATTTTTGGAAATGTTTAAAATAGGGTAAGAATAAATCATTTAACATTCTATTAAGCAAACAAAATACTGTGCACTATATTCTTTTTATTAATCTATATATTCTGTTAATTGTGTTGGTTATATGTTTTAATTGCACTCTTAAATTTATCAGACTATAATCTTGTATAATCTTGATTGAAGATATACTTCAATCAAATCAGCCTGTTCGTATCCAGTGCTGGACTGCAGCCTCACCCAGGGTGCACCAGGGCTCCTGGATATATACGCAGACTGAAATAGAACAAAGCTCTAAATATCACACTTGAGGCCGTTATTTATTATAACATACCTGGATTCCAGTCCATCCGTTGACTTCCGGCCCTTAACACGCAAGAGGCTCGAATTCGACGAAAAGTGGTGAAAGGAGTGTTTTAATACTAGGTTCTCTCTGTCCATCCTGCTATATGCAGGATACAGCGTGAAGCTAAAAAAAATATGAAAAAAATAGCACAACATACATAAAAATTATAATTTGATAAAGTGAAATTATAATAATTTAAGACAATTTTGTGATAAATTGAAATCAAGGAAGCATTTATCCTCAAAAAGATGATCGATCGTATAACCAAATTTCCATAATTTATTTACATGAAGAACGAAACGTCTCCAAGAACACGGCTTGCAGCAACGGGAAAACCACTTGCTATACGAAAAACGGCCCAAGTGTTCCGGGAGACAGGCTAACTTCATCTCCGTCAGCATGGTGGACTGTTACCCAGCTTTGTTAATACTCACATATGGAGCCCTGCTGGCAGCTGTGGTTGGCGTTATAGAGATCTTGTACTATAGGCGAGCTGAATTTATGTGTAAAATAAAATAAATATTTTCAAATTCCTTTTTAGAATGTAAGGTGAAAATGTAATTGTAATTGTGTAATGTAATTTAAGGTATAAAAAAAGTTTTCACATTGTAGGTTTAATTTTGAGATATTTCTTTATTTTGATCACGCTGTATCCCACACATCGCCTGGTTGGCAGAGGATGAAGAAGAGAAGAGGAATTTAGAGGATGGGGGAGGGGGGGTGCAAAGGTTATTAGACTTTCTTCAAATATTTATTAGTAATGTAGATGCTTAGTCAAATTGCATATCGATAATAGTTGCTTCCAACTTATCGAATTATGTGACCACTGATTGCGTAACTATATACACGGTAGTAATTATCCAACATATATACACAGATTTCTACACGAAGTAGGGTCTCGTTTACATAATATCAACAAAAGGAAGCTAAAAAAAAAACAAAAAGCAATTGTAAAAGGTCATTGCAAAACATATCTTACAATTGTTATCAGTTCCATTAATATAGAGAAAGAGAGGATGCCAGAATTTTCGGACATTAGACCTTTGTACCTACTGCTTAATAAAAATAATAATAAATCCGATATACTTCTACATACTCGTATGAAACCTGTATGTAGGTACTTGTTAAGTCGTGTAAAATTTTTGTTTTTTATTGCATACTTTGTTTAAATTTTCATTGTTCTAGTTTAATTTCATATTCATTTTAATTAAATAAATAACTATCGACGAAACAAATGCATCCCTTGCATTTTTAATTATTACCTATGTAATTGTTCTCTTTGTCAATGCAATTCTACTAATATTGTAAAAAGTTATGAGGTTTGGATGTTTGTTCCACTTTCACGAAAAAATACCGAAGGCAGTTTGATGAGAATAATACATGTGTATAGTATAGTCTATATCTTGATATAGACTATAGATAGATATAGACTGGCTAGATGCCAGTAAAAGCTTTAAAACAAGGGGTAAAGTAAAAAATGCTCACATGTACTACAAATCACTACTAAGTATAGTTAGTTAAAAATTACAGAAGGAAGAGAATATTACTAAAGTCCTGGCTTAAACATACTTAAACATGCCTGAGAGAATTTTTAGGATACATGATGCTGTTTGATTCGAGCTTTTAGCTTCACGCATATAGTGGGATAGGCAGAGAGAAACTAGCGAAACTCAACGCTGTTTGCATTATTACTTACAGAAGTCGGTTAATAAATACAGCACTTTATCAAAAAATATATATTCCTCCAGGTATCGGAAAAAAAAAATTATGTCAAAGTTCTAAAAGCTCACTATTATATTATAACTACTTATTAATTATATAGGTAACCACATTAATTTGTTAAACAAAGCCTATATGATTAAGCACTGCGTGCATAACAAGTAGTTTTCACGACGAGGCTTCAATTAGCGATTGTATAATTAAATACAACTTGGAAATAAAGATCTATATAAACGTTGGCAACTGACATGTATGCAACTAGTTACACTAAAATGATTTTTTATTTTATATTAATAATAATATTTTTTTATAAAGACGTTCTAGCACTTAATAGTGAAGCAAATATGATATCTGATGTCCTAACATTTTATAATAGACCATCCCGTATATTAGTGCGCGCCTGCTGGCCACCTCGTAAGATTTTTTTACATGTGTATTTTTTTTACTTTCTTTTACATAATAAAATAAAAAAGTAAAGCTTAAATTAAAGTTAAATTTTGAAATAACATGAAAAAAATAAAATAATAACTTTTGTTTTATAGCAATCCAAATAAGTTTTATCACAAAATTGAACAGTATGGATCCTCCGAAACAAATTCAATTTATACAAAGTGTCGACCAAATGCCTAGTAATTTTGAGGCACACGACACTGTTATTATTGCAGATACTAATTGTGCTGATAACTGGCAGTTTTTGGTAAAAGTAAGTTATCTTACGTTAATTTGAGTATCATACAAGTAAAAACCTTACATGGAGCTCTATAAAATTAAAAAAAATTGGACAATAGCGAGTCGGGCTCGCCATCCTCGAGCTTTTTCTGAATTTTTTCTTACATCATCACTAGAACTATATTAGAATACCAAATTTAAATTCCTTTTAATACTATTATCTTTTAGGATTTAACCACAAATATTAAATAAATAACATAAATGAAATACGTAATGCGAATACAGTGGCCAGTCGTGGTGCAGGAGCACAAGCATGTCCCTGTAAACGCGACACGTTGTAAATTTGATTTCCATCTAAGGAAACGAAATATTATATTTAATATTTTCATCTCCTTGCTATGATAACGAGGCACAGCGCGGCGTTGAGTTCCAAAACTGATCAACAAGTGAAACAGAAGTTTCTTAATGGAAGCGGAGTCGTCTAAATATAAATTCCAGATTCTATTTGCCCCCTGCTATATGCGGTATACAGTGAAAAAACTGGCATTCACTAATTAATGTCTGCCACTTGCATATATAAAAAAATACAAATTCTACCGTCTTATATACCTGTACTTATATTAATTTTTAATATTATTAGGCAAATATCACAAAGAAATTTCGCAGGCCTTACAGCTGGATAATAATGACGAAATCAAGTGATGTTAATAAAAATATACTAAAGGATTTGAAAGATTTTCATCTACTTATCGACAGTGAGGTACTAATAGCTGAAAAGAATGGTGACACATTTTCTTTATACTTGCGTAAGTTAATTTTATATGAAAAAAATATAGGATTTATTATATCCCGCTTAATATTAAAGAGACAAATTAAGTAAAAACAAACCATTTTTTTAAATTATTTTTTTTTATTATTTGACCTCATTTGACTTCTAAGAAGTTGTGAAGATGATTTGTATTCTCTATTTGCAGCTTACAAACTACAATGGAACAACAGCGAGTGGAAGATAGAAAGCTTCGGCACTTGGACTGTTGAACATCGTTTGAACAGTACTATGGACATGTCGTCTGGATTGTCAATAAGACGAAGAAATCTAGATCATTTAGCTGTTGCGGCGTCTATAGTTATCACCAATAACAATACAAAAACACATTTGTTCAGTCTCAAGTAATTCTTTGTATGTTTAAAGTTATATAATATATTATATAACGATTAATGACGATTAAAACTATTATTTAATATAATTTTAATTTATCGTCATTTTTATGAAATTATAAATATATTAAATTAAATATTAATAACTAGATATCGTTTTTGGTGCACCGATACAATGTCGTGGATTCGAGTCCCACTCGGGTGGAACGGAAATAAATAAATATTTCCTCGCTCGGGTTACAAGACAAAGTGCACCGTGGAAACTTTTAAGACATATATATAAAAATATATAAAAATTAAAATCTATTTGTTTTAAAATAATAAACTTGATATAATTTGATAAAAAATACATTCATTTACTTTTCTAATTGCATACAGAGATCCACACATAGACTTAGTATCCAAAGCTGGTGTAAGACAGCTCATGCCTCTATATCAGTTTATGAACGCTACACCTGTGTTGGTTTTCACAAACACCTGGGGTTACTTTGCCAATGGCACTGTTAATGGCATGCTTGGAGATTTAATCAGTGGACAAACTGAAATAGGAGGTGCGTAAACCAATTATATATTTTTGAGAATCACTCTGTATCCCGCATTTAGGAGGGTAGGCAGAGAGAACCTAGAGTTAAGACACTCTGTTTCCTACTTTCCGCCGAATTTAGGAGACATTGGTGAAATTCAAAAACTTTGTTACTAGAGAAAAAATGTAAATATTGATAAATAATAATTCATTCCCACGAGTGAGGATCAAACCCACAACCGTCGCGCTTAGACCTTCAAAATATACCACAATATAAAATTTGTATTTCACAGTCATTGATAATATTACATTTTTGTTCAAAAGGTACGGTTATCTTCATGACGCGAGAAAGGATAGATTTATTAGACTTCATATCAGTGCCGTCAATACCCAGCGTCAAATTCGTGTTCCGGAAACCACCTTTGACGTATGATAATAATTTATTCATTATGCCTTTTACGACGATGGTCTGGTGCTCTCTTCTTGGACTATTACTCCTAATATTTGCTGTCACGTACATTAACACGCTCTGGGAAGGTGCCAAAATGAAAAATCAAAATGACCAGGTATCACACTGGTTCTGTTATTTCTATAGTTTCTATATCCCCCATATATCAGGGTAGGCAAAGCCTAGTGCTAAGACACTCCGCTTCCCATTTTCCGCTGGATTCTGGAGGCATAATGTGTAGAAACTCAACGCCGCGCTTCGCCTGGATACCAGAACGAAGAAATTTAATTATAAAATATTCAATTTCCTTGAGTGGGAATCGAACTCCCTCTCGATGCGCCACCACTGGCCTCAAATGTCTAAAATAGTATAGAAAATCGAATATTACACTATTTACGATCATTTTACAATTAATAATAATTCATATGTAAATGTTATGTTATATTAACAGCTGGATAGATCCATTTTACGACCTGACTTAAGTGAAACTGCTATGATGGTTATTGGTGCAGTTACTCAACAAGGAAGTTATACCGAGTTAAAAGGTATAATATATATGAGCACATCAGTTCGAATACCATTGAGATAACGTTACGAAATTGACATCTTGTTATTTATTTACGCTCAATTTTTTTATATTAGATAAAATAACATAAAAAAAATATTTTTAAAAGACTTAAATATTGTAAGTATTTTAAATATATTTTCACAAAATTTAACGAACGAACTCCATCTTAAAAAATATTTTGTACACTATTAATCGTGTATGTATTTAATATAAAGCCTCTTGAAAATATATAATTTTTTTTTTTGCTATTTTGGGTGGCAAAGTTTGAAAAATTTAATATTTCGTCACTAATATCGTATTTATTTATTATTATTTTCCCAAAATTTTAGAAATGAACTACTTCGATGCTTGCGTATTTCACTGGTCTGCCATGGTGATTTCCTTTTTAATCCTCAACTCCATTTTCCACAGGAACCCTCGGACGAGTCGTGATGTTCATGACGCTATTCGTATTTTTGTTCTTCTACACATCGTATTCGGCGAATATTGTGGCTCTGTTACAATCGAGTTCGAATCAGATAAAGACATTATCAGATTTGTTAAACTCTAATCTGGAGCTGGGCGTTGAAGATACTCCGTATAATCGATTTTTTTTCTCGGTAAGAAACTTAGTATTAGATTCATACATATATTTGAGGCCAGTCGTGGCGCAGGAGTACAAACGTGCGATTGTAAACGCGACAGGTCATGGGTTCGATCCTTACAAGAAATAATTAATATTTTGATTTCTTCGCCCTAGTGTCGAGGCAATATATATTTATATGTATAACAGGGGTATACTCGTACTGTGTTGGTAACATCGCTAAAAGTGAAACTAATAAAACACCCTGATATATGTTCACTTTTAGACTGCTACTGATCCAGTTAAAAAGGCTATATATGAAAGGAAAATAGCACCACGTGGATCTAAATCCGATAACTTCATGACTTTAAACGAAGGCGTACTTAGAGTACAAAAGGTAAAAGGCATAAAATATTAAATCTATCTTACTAAAATTATTGAGTAAAAATATATATTTTTTTATTTATATTGTATAGTGTTGCTTGGTTTGATATTATTATTGTTAACTTAAATTAACAATCTTCATCAAACTTTAGCTTAGAAAAAAAATCCTTGTATTATTATTTTTTAATTGTCTAATATATTAGTACTAAAATACGAAAAGTGCGTAGAGATTATGCTGACCGATAATTCTACAATTAGTGTAAAAGTTATGTTTAAATATTTCATAATGTTACAGAGACCCTTCGCTTTTAACATGTTCCTGGGTAGTGGTTACATATTTTTGGAAAAATATTTTCTAGAACATGAAAAGTGTGGTTTACAGGAGATACAGTACTTGGACCAAATTACGTTGTGGCAGACATGTCGTAAAAACTCGCCTTTTAAAGAAATATATAAACTTGGGTTAAGAAAATCATAATTTAGTATCTTGATATTTCATATAGATTTAAATTCAAGTGTATTTGATGCCACTCTTGGCGCAGAAGCAAGGAAAGGAGGAAATTTAATATTTAGTACTTTAATTTCTTCGCTCTGGTGTCAAGTCAAAAAGCAGCGTTGAGGTCCACCACTTAATACACTAGGTCTCCAGAACTTGACGGAAAGTACAGTGTGAACTAGGTTTTCTCTGCCTACCCTGTTGTGTGTGGCATACAGTGCGAAGCTGATTTTCATTTTCAAAACTTCATGCTTCTATTTATCTGTCTTTTTATAATAATTATGCTATTTAAATATACATAGTATGATATTTAAATATACATAATATACATATATACAATCATAAATAAAGATAATTTACAAATTGATTTCAGGTTAATGAGAAACGCAGAGAACGGAGTAAATACTCGTGAAAGTCGTCTATTATTTGGTAGGAAGCCATCTTGTAATTCCGGTGGTGGAAATTTTGATTCGGTGTACATGAGGGATTTCTACCCTGCATTACTAATACTAGTTTATGGAACAGTCTTGTCTATTATTTTATTAATACTAGAATACTTTTATTGGAAGCGTTTTCAACAAATGTAATTTATTTTCAAATATTTCCACGATTGTATGAGTGCACGACAAAAACTAGCGGCAGTTTCAACACTTTTTAATAAATTAAGCATAATACTTTCATAATGTTCACAAAATAAGCACAGAATACACAATAAAGAATGTAAATATAATAGTTTTTTTCTTATTTCTTATTTAAATCCATGATTAAACAATATCCTTGATTGAAATTGAAATCACATAGTCAGATATCAATAGATGTCGATAACTAAAATCAAATTAGTAACATTTGTTCAATTAATATACTAAAATACAATTTAAGGAAAAATAATCATAAACACAACTGGCCTCTGCCGTGGCGCAGGGGCACCAGAATTCGGCGGAAATTGAATTGAAAATGTAGTATTAACATTAGGTTCCCTCTGTTTGAAGAATCTGTACTGATATGATAAAGTATTATTAATAGAGATCTCTACCAGAAACCCTTGAATGTAGGAGACGTTACGAGAAACAATTCAGGTGCTAAATTGTATTGACTCAAAAGCTCAATTTCTCTGTGCTTCCAAGCACTGTGGACCGGATTCCATACAATCTTGAGGTGAACGGTCTCGACAAACAGATAGACAGAATAACAGATGGAACAACAAAACGGTCCCATCAAAATTCTAATAAATTTAATAAAATGATAAATATACGGACTGCAAATCCATTCTGTGTCTACATACGTAGATTATACGTAACTATATATACATATATTTTATGAAAGTGCTGTCATCAAATGAAAAGTATAGTTTATTTGCTTAGTTTATAACCATAAGGTATAATTTCGCTTAACAAATCTCACCGCCGCCTGTATCATTACCTAACGAGTCCAATAACTAGTATTTATCAAAAGGCTTACTTGGAAATTAATGTGTAGGGTAGTACAGGAAAATTATATGAATACTTTCAATCTGCCTTGACAGTTTCTGAATGAAAAAAAATGTTTCTTTTCTATATTCTATTTGTCCCCTATGGTAATAAATAGCTGATGATGATGATGGTGAAATAAACAATAATAAGAGACGTAGTTACTTTTCATAAAAACCCATCGGTAGTTTCAGTACATAAGTGTTAGAGTATTTAAATTAATTTAGTTTCAATTTTTATTTTAATAATTTTTGAGGTCAATCGTGGCGTAGTTACTTCGATTCCTACTCGAGGCAAGCAAATGTTTAATATTTTCGTTTTTTCAGTTCCGCCACTTATCTCGCAATGCACAAAATTGGAAACGGACTGTCTTAATACTAGGTTCCCTTTGTCTACCCTCCTGTTTGTGGGATAAAATGATCTAGCTATATATAGGTATAGCGCATTATTAAAGCTTGTTTTTTTTTGTCACTTTTACCTAAAATGATAAGGATAAGGTTAACGATGAACTCATTGGCCGATTACCGTCACAACCGATGGTAAAGATATATACAAACTTTGTTTGTTTAAATATCATCTATAAATAAATATCTAAATTAAAAACTCGACACGTTGTTTTATGTTGATACGGACTGTACTCTTAATGGAAAATTTCTAGAAAAAGTAAGTTCTAGAACATTACTACATTCAAAGCTTAACTTTAGTTGATTCAATGTTTTTGCAGTTTTATTATAATAAAAAAAGAGTATTTAACTTTATATTATCACAAAACCAGAAAACAATAAAACGTCATTGTCACTAAAAAAAAAAAACTTGTAACATATTTTAATCGACGCAGAGTTCCTGGTGCCACAAAGACATGGCGAGTCTTTTTCGTTATAATCACGTGAGTATTTTTTGTATGGCTATAATTAAAAAATAAATTTAAGGTAATGAAAGGATAGCGATTTTAATAAGTTTATTTCTAACAACACTTCTTGTAGCTGTACTCAGAAGGTTAGTTGTTCTTTTGAAAGTTAATTACGTTCTAGGAAGTTTTTTTTATTATTCACGCTATGCGTATATTCACATAGCTGAGAAAATAGTGTTAAGACACTCCGTTCCCATTAAGACGTTTCCGTTCCCCAATTTTACGCCGAATTCTGGAGGCATTGTGTAAGTGACGGCACTCTTCGCCGCAAATAATTGATCTTTCTATTATTACATTATGGGAAACGGAGGGTCTTGACATTAGGTTCCCTCTGCCTACCCTGCTGTGTGCGGGATACAGCGTGAAACTGATTTAATTTATTTTTGCATATACGCTGAAAACCCGATATATATGTAGATCTGGTAGCAAAAGCAAGTTTAAAACAACTTGCACCTCTATATCAATTCATGAACGCTACTCTCGTGGTACATTTTACTCACAGTTGGTATTATCCTGTAAATGGTACATTCAATCGCATGCTTGGTGCTTTAGCTAATTGCATTTGTGAAATATGACATATATTATGGAATTGCATTGATAAATATTAGATAATTTCGATGAGTTTTTTATTGTGTGTTGAGTGGTGAAACCTAACACCGCGCGTTCGTTCGAGACCAAAATGAAAAAAAATATATATTTCCGCAAAAACGACTGCTTGTCGCTGGCCCTGGAGACACGACTGGCTTCAATCCCTGCTGCCTCTTGATCTAAGTCATTAACAAATTAATCTTTTACCAGGAACGGTAATTTTATATCAATAAAAATATTAGAACAAGTGATCGACTTAGGAAATATGTTTAGAAGAGACTACTGATGGAAGATATGGAGCTACCACCCATACCCTAAGGAAATGGATGTGGAAAGGTGTATTGTTGTCGATAAAAGAATTTAGGTTGCTAGGTTCAATGATAAACCGTAAAACTTCAGTTTTACTGTTCAATTTGTAGCAGAAATTATAGAAAAAGAATGAAATAACTAGAATATGCGAAGTCGGTTTAACTGACCGAAGTAACTTGTTGACCGTACTATACATTAGACGTGACAAATAGATAGTTGTAGTAAAAGCTATGTTTATGAACGATGCAATCAGTGCAAGAGCTGCAGCCAAGCAGTCTGTAATCATGAGGACGTGTCGCATAGACTGTACATTCGGACAAAAAATATTTTTATTTATTTATCATTTTCATTGTGGATATGAGTAACAAACAACATATAGGAATTAATTATATAAAATCAGTTCAAAGATAGGTATGTCAAATTAAAATAAATTAATAATATCTCTTTTACACCTTCAAATGTACCTTTAAACAAAATATGGTAAAAAATATTTTTCTTTTATATTAATAACTATACCCACATGCGTCAAACTTGTGTAATACAGCAAAAGTGAGTTTGATTTCCACTCGGTGAAATTATTATATTCATTCATCAATATTTTCATTTCTTGAAAGGAGTGTCTTAACACTAGGTTCCCTATGTCTTGCCTGCTGAGTGCAGGATACAGCGTGAAGCTGATAAAAACTTTTTAAATTTTGATTTCACGCTGTTTCCCGAACCTATATCCTGAACACTCATGTTAAGGATAGTTCGTTTCGCGCTTTCCACCGAACTCCGGAGGCACTGCGTGTTGAGTAACGCAACTCAACGCCGCAACTCAAACTTAATAAACAATTCCCGCCAATGCGCAAACACCACATTCATTCCGTTAGGAGGACAGGGTAATTGCTTAGTAATCGATTACTCAGTACAGATGGAACTGGAAGGCAGTGAAATGGCTATTAAGATAAACACCGGCCACTGCCCTGGGGGCCGAGAGTTACCTGATACACGGCAGCTGTTAGACTGTTAATATTTATTTGATGAGCCAAGACAACCATGTTATAAATAGAAATAATTATAAATGAGAAAAAAAATGTCCGTCGTGGCACAAGGGCACTAGGCTGTGAATACGTCAAAATCATTTATACTCTAAAAGACCGTTACCGGTTCAACAGTTATACAGAATATATATAATACAAAGTCTAATATTTGTAGAGGCAAAAGCGTAGAGACAAACAGACAAATTACAATTTTGTCATCTTCAAATAAAGAGTTCCGCTAAATATATTTAGTATTCTTAATAGTACATACAAGAAAAAAAAAAGTGAATAATCTATTTTTTTTTAAATCAATTTAACGCTTCACTACTGATAAATATGTATAGTATATATAATATATAATAACAATTTTCCAGATAATATCTACATAATACTGTGCGCTAAACGTATCTAATTTTGTCGGCTCTATAAAAGATCTTTATAAAATTGATAATAATAATAATAGTAATAATTACACTTTGATTTTAAGAATTATACATAAATATATATATAACGTACTAAGCAAACAATAATTTGAACCGATAAGATATAGATACAATTGAAATCGATAAGTAGACTCATTTAGTGTTCGTGATTAATAACAAAATATACAACACAATGTATAAGAAAATAATATTTATTTTTATTATTTGTGTTCTTGCAAAATCTGAGGGTAAGTAATTAATTTCACTAGCCTAATATTATTCTTCTAATTATTATTATTATTATATCTATCATATTTTTTTTAATATTTAATCATAGAATTGTAAACGTTTTTATTAACATATTATATGTTTTCTTGTTTTCGTTTTAATTATTTCAGCACGATTGAGATGCTATACGTGTGGTTTCTCCACTACGGATTCGGACCACTCTTGTCTCACCGTCACCAACAGCACCAACAGAGTGGACTGTTCGATGAAATATTGCACCATAATGCGACAAGAATATCGGGTAAAATTTCCAATATTTTTTGTAGCAATTCCACGCGCGTTAGGAATAAGCCTGACTGAACGGTGTTTAAATTATATTTGGCACATTATTATTATTATTTGTAGCTTCAAAATGTATACATATAACAGGGTGGGCAGAGGAAGCATAGTGTTAAGACACTCCGCTCCATACTTTCTGTCAAATTTAGGAGACGTTGGGTATTATGTGGCGCAACTTAGCGCCGCGCTACCTTCCTCGACACCAGAGCGAAGATATGAAAATATTGAATATTTCACTTCCTCGAGTGGGAATCGAACCCACAAATTGTTGTGTTTACAGTCATATGCCTGTGCCACAGCGCTACGATTGGCCTCAAACAACAAAGACGATGTTTTGGCTTATTTAAGTTATACTTATTGAGCTTGCCGCGTAATCAAAACCTATAGGGTACTTACGTATAAAAAATAAAATTTGGCACGAAGTGAGAATCTCAATCCTATCACTAAACACGCCATGGCTACAAAATTTGCCGAACAGTGGGGACAGTGGGGAACAGTGGGGAGCGTAGTGTCTTAACACTACTCTGCCTCTGCCTAATCTGCTGAGCTGCTGAAAAAAGAAAAGTTAACAGAAAATGTAAGAAAATTAATTTGTTAAACGTTGTTGAAATAATTATTGGTCAGGACCCAGTGAACGAAGTAGCAAGTTTTACTCGAGGGTGTGAGAATAGTCCGGCTTTCTTGAATCATCAAGTAGAGGATGCACAATTTCGTACTTTCTATCGAGCGTGTACCAGCGATCTGTGTAACATAGGTAAGAACGAAACAATGAATCATCTTATAGTAATAAGTACAAAATGCATAAAATAAACGAAAATTCTTTATAAAAGCAATTAAAATAGAAATGTTTACATAAGAGGTTTTTCATCCTAGCGGGACACGTTTCTATCCGCATAACGGGGTAGGTACACAGTGAAATCTTAGTGTAAAGCCTTTTATAATTTTACTTCCTTCTTTTTCTGAACAAAGCATGGCAGAGCAGGCAGAAGGAACCTAGTGCCAAAAATACCGCTTCTGCGTATTAATTAATTAATTTTGATAGTTATTATTATTTTGATAATGATTATTTTGATAATTTTAATATTTACAGGTGACGGAATTCAATCAGTAGTTGGCGGAAATTTAGCTCCACGTCCTCCATTCAACGGTACAAATTTATTTGTTCCTGGAACTGGAAGTGCTGGAAACAACCAAATAAATTTCGTTGTTTCAATAATGGCTCTGTGCATTATTCATTTTTTTTTGTAAATACTATTATTCCAATTTGAACAAAATTATTTATTTATAAATTATTAAATTATTACAACATATTAAGGTCCTTAAAAATCTGTTTTTACTTTTACTTCCCATTTTGCTTATGACTTAAAAAAATACTACACGGAGATTGCAACTTAACACCGTAGGCGATTTAGCAAAAATTAAGTATCTTTTACAAAAAAGGAGAAATCCTATCGTATAAAAAATAATACAATTCCATAAAAACTTTTATGGGAAAACTATATAAACTGTATCTTAATCGATTTAGATTTTTCTTTATGCCTGAAGAAAAGCTATTGTATATAATATGGTAATTAAGTATATTACTATGGTAACTCGTGGATAATAAACAATACACAAACTTTATTAACTTTTGATAAACTTATAAGAAAACCTTTTTTGTATTATATAAATATTATAGTTTATAAATACAATTATATAAATTTTTAAACGCGAATGTATATGCAACATGACATTATATTAGTTGAAGAAATGACAAAATGACATTAGTCGCTGAAAGATGTAATTGTAGGTTATGTTGTCTATATTTAGTTAAAATGTAATTAGTAACTTAAATTTGTTGTTATAGTGGTTTTAAACCAAACATGACAACATCACCCACCAGGACCAAGCAGAAATTATCTTTACGGAAGCGTCTATTCGTGAAAAAATCCCCTAAGGTTGGCTGCTATGTAGATACAGATTCCAATGACGAATTCAGTCAATCAGCTTCACGCCCCATGTCCCCTGCAGATCCCTTTATAGCACAAAGCGCACATAATTCCGAAACGAGTATTGACAATCTCCATAGTCGTTCTAATTATAATAAAGAGGCTGTGAATGATACAAATCAGGCGGGTCAACAGAACTACTATGATGAGGATGGTAACTCAAAGTGCTGCAAGACATTCTTTAGAAGATCTCGACCTAAGAGCTTAGTAGAAGGCCACCATAGTTCTAAGGAAGATTCTAACTCTAGACCTAGTAGTCCAATAAATAATTCCAGCAATAGCTTAAGTGATCAAACAGTTTCTCAAACTAAAAGTGATGAAATACCAAAAGTAACAGTAAACTTTCCAAAAAGTGATGAAACTAAAAAGTATTTTGAGCATTCGGGTTCATTTGAAGGCATTAAACCTAAGTCTAAATTATTTGTTAAGAGGCTTTCAGCTGATCATTTGATTTCCAATGAATCTAAACCTTTATACCGTTCATCATCACCTGAAAGCGACAGAAGCAGTTCTTTAGATCGTAAAAGGAGGTATGTCAATGCTTACTATATAAAACTGCCTAGCTTTTAATATGAAATACATGCATTTACATTAATGAAACAATATTGTTCATTAACATTTAAAAATATATCTAAAACTATGAAATTTGAAAAAATATATATTAAATCTATGTACTGTATGTATAATAATTGCTTCATTAGCATGTGGCAGTACACATCATAATTTTAAATTGAGGTTTATTTTTAATAAAAGTGAACAAGGAACACTAAAGTCTGCAACTTATCCTAATATCAATAAT
>JBAIZZ010000250.1:30303-53839 GCA_037355905.1 Heliconius aoede | reverse complement strand
TCATGTTTTATCCATAACAGGGTAGTCAGAGCGAACTGAGAGCCAAATTTTACGGCATTAACCCTCCGGGGGGTCCTCATGCATGTCGTCATTTTACGTGACCTTCCTCTAGATTCTTTGATACTGTGTTTTCGAAGGTCAACCGCGGTCTCCCCCTACCTCTCTTACCACTCAATTTTCCATCATAAATCCTCTTTGCCATTCTCTCATCACTCATTCGTTCGAGATGCCCAAACCAGCAGAGCGCGTTCTTTTACTTATCTCACCGGCACAAAAGGCAATTTTAAAACAATCTAAATTTGACGCTATGTGGAGCATTGGAACAGCGCCTAAAAACGCCTGTAAACGTGTGTTGGAATTTCTCGAAATAATGATCACGAAAACCTTAATACTAGATTCCTAAAAAAAAAACTAAAATAATTGCAGGTACAATACACTTAACGATATTCATACGGAGAGATCTAATTTGGTTCTGCTCGCTGCCAGAAGATGCGAGTCTCTCCGTCCGTCCGGGCACGGCGTTCAGGACGAAGGGCGCCGTGGCCATATCTTTTGCCCTTTTCGGATCAACTTTCCTGTTCGTCACCGCCCATCTAACCGCTCATCAGGAGAAAGTGAAAGAACGATTGTCAGATATAAAGAGGATCATACGGTCCATTGATTTACCGAAGAATTTGCCGTGTCGACATAGGAGTAAAGGTATGTATGTAGGTAGTTCTTCTTTGAATGATGATATAACCGTACAACCGTCGCATTACAGTCACACATTTGTGCTGCTGCGCCACGACGCCCTCAAAAATAATTATACAAATAAAAAATTTCATAAAATGAAAATAATTATACAACATTTCATTTCCTTGAGTGGGAATCGAACCCAAAAACTGTCGCTTTTACAGTCAGACACCCTATAAATTGAATTATAATTATTAGATGAAATGGTTTGTTCGTCCGCCCATTTAACTGCCTATAAAGAGGGGGGGTTATATAATAGTCAAATATTAAAAGGATGGGATTAGATCCATTGATTTACCGGAAAAATGAAAAGGTTTAAATCATTTTGTGTGATTTATGGTTTTTCCTTGTGTACTCTTTGAATTTCTTCTCAATTTAATATAATAAATAAGTGGACGTATCGATAGTTGTGGGTTCAATTCTCAGTCGGGAAAATAACGAATTATTTATTATAATTTATTCACTCTGGTAACAAGACAGTTCCGACACCCCTAGATTTCTTCTGCCTACCCTGCTAAAAAATTGGGGACTAAAAAAATGTCCAATGTCCATCCATCAATGGTATTGATGGATTCCAACGCCTCATTTACTAAATCTTATTTACCTATATAGGTATATAATAACCTATATATGATAATAGTATTTATAATTTTGTTTTGCAGATGTGACTAGTAACTTTGACTACGTGTTCTGGTGTGGTGACTTAAACTTTAGACTCGGCGAGCCGAGAGCCGCTGTTTTAAGATGGATAGAACAAACAAAGGTAAATATTGCTTATTGAAATACTATAAATTCATAGTATAATTTTTATTATTCCAATTATATATTATATTATTAGAAATTATTCTTTTATTAAATACAGACGTCTCTTCGTGGAGCTACGGCTCGATGATGGAGAAACGAATACATTAACATAAGGTTCCCAGGTTTCCTCTACATTTCCTACTCTGTGATGTGCGGGATACAGCGTGAATCTGAAAAAAAATATCATTAATCGGGTTCGATAATGATGATTTATTATAGTTACCTCATCCTAGTAAGGAGATAAAACGCAGCATTGAGTTCCATCACTTAACATGCTAGGCCAAAAATTATGTAGAAAGCGGGAAGCGGCTCATTTCACCTTATTAATAATTATATTTATTATTATAACTTAATAACAATAATTTCCTCCTAGTTCCCCCTCCCCCCACATTTACCCCATGGACTCCTCCACGCGGACCAACTGACCGCTGTATTGGAAGACGGCGCTGCCTTTAGAGACTTCAGAGAAGCTCCGATCACATTCCCGCCTACATATAAGGTCTGTATTGTTTTTATTGTTTTAGTAAGTACATTTTTTTATGTTCGCCGCTTCATTAGGTGTTAGTGAGTATAAAGTTCTCTAGTTTCTAATTGTTAAAGGATGGTGTTTTGGCTTTTAGACTCGACACAATTCTTTGTTTATTTGTTGTTTTTATATATATGATTTAAAAGCTGGTCTCGAGATTTAAGTATATTTATTTAGATTCGGACCTGGTTGTTATTCGATTTACTTGTTGATCTAAACAAGTGAAAACAACGTTTTAAGGTGATAGTATAACTTTTAAAGGAAAATTGTTAAAGGAAATGTTTTGTGCTAGCGTATCTAATTTACATTACTTTCATTTTATAATAATAATATCATTTTAAAAACAACATATATGTCTTTGTTTTTAAATTAAAAGTCTCATCTAATTCAATAATATAATTATTTAAAGCAATTTTTTATCTATTTATTTTATCTTCTCTTTTTATAATTTTTTCAATAACATTCTTTAAAATGTTATAACATTTTCATTTATGAACCGATTGAAATAAAACAAACAGGCAAACATTAAAAATTATTATTTATGATTCTATTCCGTTGTTGAATACCAATAATCTGGTTGTGGGTTAAATATTTATTTAAATTTATAGTTCCATTCCTTCGCTTTGATGTCGAGATAAAGTTGAGTTCTGCCACTCAACACGCAATGCCTCCAGAATTTGGCAGGAAGTGGGGGGAATGTCTTAACATTTTATTGCATATATCTTCCATATACAGGACACCTATCAGTTACCATTTTATCTGATTTACATAAAAGCTTGCGAAAAATTACTTTCAACATGATGTCAAAATATATATATAAATCAACGTTATAATATATTTTCTCTTTAACTTTATTTCAGTACGATCCCGGCAGTCAACAGTTCGATACGTCCAGCAAGCAGCGCGCCCCCGCCTACACTGACCGCATTCTCTTTAAAGCGAAGTCTATGGGAGCTAATTCGTCGTCAGCTTTTTCAGGTGAAAAATATTTATTAATTTATGTAATAAAATTATTTTACCAGATTGTAATAAGCTATTTCTTAAATATCTATACTTAAGGAATATATACTTTTATTTGTTTGATGTGCTATAAAACAATTATTATTTGCATATAGTACTTAACTTAAACATTACTCAAGTTGAGGCCAGTCAGGGCACAGGAGTACGAAGTGTGGTTGTAAACGCAACTGATTGTGGGTTCGATTCCCACTCGAGGAAATGAAATATTTATAAAAATTATATATTTCCATTTCTTCGCTCTGGTGCCGTGGCGGAATTCGGCGGAAAATAGGGAATGGAATATCTCAACACAAAGTTCCCTCTGCCTACCCTGCCATGTGCGGGATAGAGCGTGAAGCTGACTGTTTTATAATTATAGGTCTCCGTCGCATAAGCAGCATTCCCGTCCCGTCCGGTCTCAAATGTATTGCATACAATTCAGTACAATCAGTTGTTACGAGTGACCACAAACCGGTGTGGTCGCTGTTCTCCGCCGCCCTGAGGCCCGGTACTGATATGTAAGTATATTCTTTATTTTTATTATTATTTTTATATGGCAGGTCCAGAAAATGTGTGTGGTAATTAAATATTTTATTTTCAACTGTATGCTATATCCCTTATATAGCGGGATAGGTGATGGAACCTAGTGTCCCAACTTTTAAATGTTATATTATTTTTTATTTATTTCTAGACTTCTTATGATTTAGCAAGATTATTACAGTACAGCAGTGCCACCATTTCAATTATTTTCAAAACTCGTCCAAGAACTCACAAATTTAACCAAAAAAATTTGATCAAAATCGGTAAACTTGCTTAGGCTTATTTTTGAACTAAAGCACTAGGGTGACAAGCACAAAAATAAAAGAATTATTCTTTTTAAACATGATAGTGTGTTATATTTATTTAAAAATATATCGACTTCCGACCATATGATGAAAGGGGAAAGCCAAAGATTTTCCTTCACGTATTAATATACGGATAAGATATTCTCATCATTACTAATAAAATATTATAAATTTCAGCGTTCCTCTAGCAGCCGGCTTGTTCAACCGAGAAGTTTATTTAGAAGGGATAAAGCGCAGGCGAGCGCTTCTCGACCACGCGCCCGGTACGTCCGCCATTTGCAATATACAATAGTACGTTTATGTTTTGTTGTTTTAAAATATTTGTTTTATTTATGTTTGTTTTGTATTTATTATTGAGTTAACTATTTTAACTTGAATTCGAATATTTTCAATAATTTAATTTGTGACTTCTTGAAATTTGTTTTTTTTTTTTTAATATAAAAGCCGTCGGATGTCTATTTTCGTTTACTGTTTGTTGAAAAACAAATTTTAGCGGCATTTTTATTAAAAAAGTTACAGCTTATGCATAAATGAAAATGTTATACTTGTCGATTGATTTTTTTTTTACTATTATTAACCAAAGAATATTATTTTGTTATAATTTATTTACAAACATAAGTATATATTACTTAACTATATGTATATTTTTACATTTTATTAATAGTACAATAATGTAACTCACATTTATATAAGGAAAACTTATAAAAAATCTAGTCAATGTACTTTGAAACTGTCAGTATTGATTAATTTATGATATATATTATGTGTCGTTTTAAAAATGTGATTAATTATATAATTTCATTGTATAGAGTTCGATGTTTGTGCCAATATCATTCATTCGTGACTCATTTCTTGTAAATTTTGTCAAACTTCAAACGAAGTTTCATAAAATTAAAAAATAAAATTGCGTTAAAAAGACATCTCAAATCTAATAATGGTCATTTACAAGGGGCCAATATCATCTTGTATTGTAAGTACGGGAAGCCTATTTAATTAACTGCGGTACATTAACTGTTAATAATAGAGAAAAATAATTATAATGCAAAGATATTTTTTATTATTTTGTATAGTCTCGGGAAAAAATTGGCTAAAATTATATGGACCTTTGTTTTTTTTTTCACTTTCACTCGAAAAATAGACGTATGCTATAAATTTGCAATGAATAACATTAAAATTCATGGATGAAGTTTATTAAACTTAAATAATTTCAGACTAAACATATTTTATTAATATATTTTATTTTTATTGATCATTTATTATGTATTAGAGGTCATCGTCACGCAGTGCCAATAAATGCGCCATTTGTTGGATCGATTACCATTCGGGGATTTTTTTTTCATTAAGTAACAAGGTGAGCCGCGGCGTTGAGCTCTACAATACAAAACTAAAATTTTAAAAAACTTGTACATAAATTTAGAGATGAATGATGACTATGAATGAATGAATGATGAGAAAATGTTAGAATTTATTCTTGCTTCAACAAAATGCAGATAATTAAATCGGCACCCAGTGTATGTTACGTTCCTTTATATAATTCCTAAAACTAGGTTGTATTCAGAATACTAGTATATGTAAACGTTTATGAATTTTATTAAATTTGTCGATTAGTGTTTCGCTTTAAGTATGCAAGACCATGTAAGTTTGTTATTAGCTTAGTTTTTTTTCTATTTGCAGTTTCTCAATAGAAATCAAACAAGTATACAATACAATGTTAAAATATTAAAAAAATATTTGGAAGTGTTTAGATATATTTATATTTTTGTATTTCATGGTGGCAACATATTTTAGATGTGTTGAATATTTGCTACAGTAGAGCTGACTGCGGGAATTGATTCCCGTTAGGGGAAATATATAGTCTCATTTCCTCGCTCTAGTAAGAAGACAAAGCTCGGCGTTGAGTTCCACCACTCAACACAAAATATCTCGAAAATAAGATGGAATGTGAGGAATGAAGTGTCTTAACACCCTGTTTCCTCTGCCTACCCTGCTATCTGCGGGATACAGTGTGAAGATAAAAAACTAAATTTTAAATTAATTTTTCATTTGTTCATTTTTTAGTTTTTTTTTTTATAAATAAAAGTCATTATTTTGATTGCAAATCAAAAAACAAAATAGTGCTGAATTAATTGAACAAACTGTTGTATTTTATCAGTTAATATTTATATTTCTACTTTATAGTTTTTTATGAGAAAAAATTATAAAGTAGAATTGAATAGGTGTGTATGAATGTGTCTAAAAAAGGAAAATTTTGATCCTTGTTAAAGTGAACCGTTGTTGTTTATCTCAAAGAAAAACTTGATATTTACCTTAATTGGTATTTGTAGGAAGTCTCCTAAGAAGTATTAAATATAAGGACTTTAAAATTTCGGCCTTATTATAAAAAGATAAAAAACAAATGTTCGAAACATTTTCAATTTTAATCTGTGATTGATCTTGAAGATGGAATAAATCTTTTAAATGTAAATTTTTAACCAAGAACTTAAGCTTTACAAAGGCTAAGATTTTATTTGTATTATACATTATATATAATATAAATACAATTAACTATTGATTAACTGAAGGTCAATCTTTAAAATAAAATATATTATCAATAATGAAAGGTATTGAAATAATAAAAGGTAATTGAAAGTAGGGAATTGAATCACGACATCTATTTTTATCGTAAAAAATCTAAATTTATTTTAAAAAGTAGTGAAATAAGTGTTTGTGTTAATCACAACCCATTCTAGTCTTTGTCCCATTCCATAATTTAGGATAAAGCTTACATAAATTTAATTGTATTTGCTTAATAGAAATACGTTAGCATCTGTGGTTGTACAACCAAGGTGTTTTAGATAAAAATGTATTTTTTATCTGTTTTAGTTTAAAAATATGTTTTCTTAAATAAATCCTGTTTGCTATGAATTATTTATGAATATCAAATAAGAAAATAAATAGATTACAACAAATACAATACTTATGATAATTTTCATTTCATTAGATCTACAGAAAAGAGTTATATATAATATTTATATATAAAAGATATTTTTTATATATTTTCCTAATAGTAACACCTAACACAAATTCATAAAATTTGGCTACAATTGAGTAAACAATTCCCAAGAAATTATAATAATCTTCTAATATTTTATGTTCAATTATACATATGTTATCTGTTTACTTTCATTCTAATGTAATTAGTGTATGTAATGTTTCTAATACCATTAAATGTAGTACACTTTGATACAAAATATTTAACAATCTTTTAATTTCTTTAGAGGCTATTAAAATATCTGTCAATTCTAATGAACAATTTAAATGTAAATGTGACTGTACTTTATAGTTGATAATAAAACATTAATATTATAGTGTCGATATAAATTTGAAATGCTCTACATTAGGTATATTGATTTTTTTTCTTTTTAATGTTTAAATAAACTATTCTATTACATTTGCTATACATTATTTTCACATAGAAATATTTAATAAAAAATTCGCCACAGTCTCTTGTCAATTGGTCCTTTTTTGTAGAAACATTTATATAGGCAAAAAAAATATTAAATGCACTCAAATTAATAGCAACAATAGTATTTTAATTGTATTCAAGGAAAACTTAAATAATATCTTGCTAAACTGACTGACAAAGTGTTCTTTCAATTTTTTGTATTTTTTCCTGTATGGAATTATACGCGTAAACTATATTCAAATTGATGATACCGAAATAAAATCAATTTGTCTTCCATAATGTGTAGATAACTGTGAGACCTTATAATGTGTCATGATGGTAACAGAACGACATTAAAGATTTTCGATTTTCTATGCTGTTTTAAATTTTTGTTTTATATTTTTTATATTAGAACTTTTCATTTTAGAAATAGTAAATTGTATACTCTTTATTCGCTTCTATATATATTTTTAGTGATACATTAGTATTATACTTTTAACTAGTATTTTCGATAATTACAAAAATAAACTTAAACTGAATGTGATAGAACCGTGTAAAAATTAAATGGTATGTATGGTCAGAAATAATAATATTTTATTTTCAGCAACTACAAAGTTGTTATTACATTCTAAGAAAAAGAAAGTGTACTGACTACATATATTTTAGAGGATATTTCAACAAAGACACATAGGTGAATGTGCCTTTGTTTTGCAATAGATTATGAACTGCTGTGAACTGTATTATTAATATACGTAGGTTTAATTAAATATGAATCAAAACTTTTCTGAAAAGTAGGGATGTTGACATAAATATTTCAAGCTAAATATATAGAGCTTAAATTGTTTTATAGTTTCACTGCATTCTTGTCTGGTACACGTTTTCCATGTTATAGTTTTCATATTCATAGACATCTACCTTTATAAGCAAATTTTGATTTCAATTACTATCCACATCCCTATTTGACTTTATATTATTATTAGAAATGTACTCAACTGACCCATTTGAAAAAAAAAATTAAAATTAAATTTGAAAATTATTTAGGCTTGTGTCTTGTATCGCTTTATCCAATTAAAATTTGCACGTGTAGCATATATTTGTATATTTTCAATGTAGTCAATTGTTTAATATATAATATTTGGTATTAATTCTCTGTGAAATGCATTTTGGATGTTATCTTACAAAATTAATTAATTATTTTTATTTTTACCGAGTTAATATTCAATATTGCATAACAGAGAGTAGGTCTGTGTAGAACTGACTTTTACAATAAAATAGATACTAAAATAGCTTAGCTTAAAAATTAAAATATTATATATAACTAAGTACATACAGTGATATATACAGTTGTGTAAAGGTCCACGTGACACCATAATTTGCTAGTCCATGTTTAAAATAAAATTTATCTATTCTGTATGAAGTGTAATGCTAAATATACTTAATATTTCTCGCTATGTATCGTCTTTCGTTTTGCACATATATCCTTTTACGTAGGTACTTTAAAGTTTAAAAGTTTTTCTAATCTATATTAAGAATAAAACATATAAAAAGAAAACTAACATTTCTAAAAGTAAACTTTTTTTTAATTTTAATAATTTTGTAATTTTTTTTATAAACAAAATACGGATTTTACTTTTTGAAAGACAGTGCACAGTGCCATGCAAAATTAAGTACACTAATTAATTTTATTTGAGTTTTAAAATTTTGACAAGTTACACATTTTTTTACACATTTAATATATTTTGAGCCATATAATTATAAACGTTTTCCGTTCGAGATGAACGGAGTTTGGGCGGAACTAAATGTCGTATCAAGTTATCAAGGTATCAGAACAAAGAAATAAAAAAAAAAGTTTATTTTATTCTCACATATTGTTATAATGCCATTCGACACACGCTTTGCCTTTAACACCATTTACATCCACGTTGCTCCACCTTTCATAGAACTTCGCTTCTCTATGTTTGCCGATGTAGAATATGTCTTCGTCGAACACTTGTACGCGAACTGCGTAAGAATTACCACCTGAAATATATCAATATTAAAAAAATGATTACAATAGTTAAATGATAGACCTACTCAGAGGACAGAAGTGGCGCAGGAGTAGATGTGTGTGACTTTCGACTGGTTGTGGGTTCGATCCAGACTAGAGGAAAGGTGGTGCCGAGGCAACCGCGGCGTTGTGCAAGATAAAATTGAACTGCCTATTCCCCGTCAATATTTTTAGTTACACTATATTCTACTTTGACACTCATTTTAAAGACATGTGACAATGAAACTAAAAAATAACTTAAATGGAGATCGAACCTAGTATCATACATAAATAAATTACATTTACTAAATTACTCTCATTAGTCTTTACTACTACTTTAATAAACGTTATTTTTATGGCAAATGTTGTCGATCAGAATATCGAGTTTACTATATCTAAGAAATATATTCTTTACCTGCTCTAAAAACAAATCCATAGTCTTTTGGAAGTATTTGATTTTCACCATGATGATGAAGCTGGAAGTCCGAAGAGTCAACAGCTACAACACTCTGCTCTTTCTTAAGACATAAATATCCGATTGTGAGACTGAAACATTATAGAAAAAACACAGTTCTTTATTTAGCAGTTAATATATCTGTTTTTTCAGCTTCACGCTGTATCCCTCATGAAGCAGGGTAAGCAAAGGTACATGCACTCCGCTCACCACTTCCCGCCGAATTTTTAAGGCATTACGTGTTGAGGGACGGAACTTAGCGCCGCGCCTTGCCTCGAGACCAGAGCGACGAAATGAAAATATTGATATTTTCTCATTAATATAATTGCAAATTTAATGACCTTTCATCATTATTTCATTAATAGAAACTTACTGTGACATGACAGCAGGTTGAGATACACTTCCTACAGCCATACAATCTCCATTTTCAAGAAAAATAAAATGATACACATAGCGATGAAAGTTACGCCACTCTCGAAACGGACCTATAAAATAAAAATATATGACAATACATACATAAATAGGAAATTATTTAAATAAAAACAGCAATTATAAAATTTTCTTTAATATAAAATAAATTTAGAAAATAAATAAAATACTTAAGGCCTGTCGTGGCGCAGGGCCACAAGCGTGTGATTGTAAAATCAACAGATTGTGAGTTTGATTTCCACTTGAAGAATAAATATTTTAATTTCTTCTCCAGAATGTGGCCGAAAGTAAGGAGCAGTATTTTAACACATGGCTCCCTATCCCGACCCTGCTACACGCGGGATACTGAGTGAAAGTGAAAAAAAGAGAAAAAATATAATACCAAAGCTACGATCTCTGACGCATGGCATGTTTAGTTCGTAGGGTTTGCCGTCAATAGTTACTTTGCCGGTAATCGAGCCCATCTGTTCATAATGTGTTTGATGTAATCTAAAAGGAAATAAATAATATGACACTAATGTACCTTTCGTCCTCTTTTTCCACTTACATATATTGGCAATATTGCGTTTTGAATGGCGATACTCATCGCCGGCGGAACTCAACGTCGCGCTTTGCTTCGTTGTCAGAGCGATGAAATTAAAATATTGATTATTTCATTTCTCCGAGTGGGAATCGAACCCACAACATGTCAACATGGATGCACGCTAGTATACATGCGCGATAACTAGTTAATTACGGCCTGGATTTTAAAAAAAATCATAATTTTTAAAAACTATATTATAATTTATAGTTTTAATTGAAGGATATTTAAGCGTGACTGTTGTGGGTTCAAAACACATTAACGTAATAGTTAAACATATATAAGTAACTACTTTTTAACCAAATTGAAGTAGTCCCTCGACCAAGGTTCCCGGGCCATATCGTCCGCCACACTTAGCGGCGACATTTGTGTGTCGTATTCGAATTGCGGCCACTGACCACTCCAAGTCAAATCTGCGGTTACTTTTATTATCCTATCGAGATTACTTCTTGACCTGAAACAAACACGTTTATACAGTGTGTGTGTGGCGCAACGGCGTGTGACTGTAAACACTATGGTTGTGGATTCGATTCCCACTCGGGGAAGGAATTATTTAATATTTTAATTTCCTCGTGCTGGTTACGAGACAATACACGGTGTTGGGTTCCGGCACTCAACACAGAATGTTTCTGTGTTGAGTGCCGGAAGGTGAGGGATGGAGTATCTTAACACTAGATTCTCTGAGGGCACTATATTGTAGGTACTACATATATGCGGTATACAGCGTGAAATATTTTGTGAATAATTTATTGATTTATTATTTGGTGCAATTTAAAACTCCGTTTATATGATGTATTTTAAGTTAAACTTTAAATGTTACCAATAACTTAAGTAACCTTAATAACCGACTACATTGTAATTGAGTCCAATACATTTATTTTACTATACCGAGAACGGCAAATATTTTTATGCGTAATCATTATATATTCAGGGTATATATATTAGATTGAGAATAGAATTTGTCGATTTAAAAAAAAACACCGCTGTTGTCTAGTCAGAATATATTTTAGTGAAAATACAAGCTCATGTGCCCAGCTCCGTAAATTGCCCGAATCAAGGGCTGGGCAAATAAAATTGAATGAACTTTTAAAGTTTTTCCTGATACTTTTCATCCGCCAGAGCCAGAACCATTAAGACCAAGGCATGAGCACAAGCGATAAAAGACCAGCCCAGGTCACCAGCAATAAAGTATATTAAAAAAAAAAAACAAGCGACAAAATGCGGCAGGTTTTGGGATCCATTCCGATTCGAGGAAAATATATATTTAATATTTTAATTTTATCGCCCTGATGTCGAGGTAAAGTACGGGGTTAAGTTCCGTCACTCAACACGCATTGCCAGAATACGGCGGGATGCCGAATGGGAAGCGGAGTGCCTTAACACTCAGCTCCCTCTATCGACACAGCGTGTGCTACACTGCGAAGTCAACCAAAAAACATAACTCACTTCATGTCTCCATTGTATGACAACCTCCAAGCGCGCATTGGTATAACATTATTTATCGAAATGCCACCGACACTGTAGTTGTCATTTTCCTCGTGTTTTTGCAAATATGTATCAGGAAGACTAGGCGACAGAAGGAGGTCCTCATCTTTCAACTAGATAAAATTACATAAGTAGTTAATTTTTAAAGAGTTTGAAATGGTTTGAAAAGCCAAGAATTCGACGGAAAGTGGGTAATGGAAATGTCTTAATGATGGGTTAAGAAAAGTGACATAACACTATGTTCCCAGATTCCTTCTGCCTATCCTCCTATGTGAGGGATATAACGGGAGACTTAAAAAATTATAAAAAATAAATCTTGTTAAATAAAAAGAAAAGCTTGTTAAAATTTCATATTAGCTACTTGAATATTGCCAGAAAATATTTTTTTAGCGTTACGCTATATCCCGCTTAAAGGCAGCCTAGGCGGGGGGAACCTAGTATTAAGACACTTCGTTCCCCACTTTCTACCGAATTCTGGAAAACCAAAATTCATACAACCTTTAAATATAAAAAGGAATCGCATATACGATTAGGTCTCCTTGCCAGTCCACAAATTATAGCTTCCCCACTTTCTGATAATCCATTAAAATAAACTCCATCAATAGACTGAAAAAATAACTTTGTTAAATACATATAGGTAACAAAGATTATTTATATATATTATAAAATTATCACGCATCGGTTTCTGTACATAGTATATATGACAAAATCTATTTTTGGGGGTATTTATTAATGTTATAGATAGACCAAAAACAATTATTTCTACAATTTGATTTAAGTTTTCACAATCGCACATTCTAGGCCTGACTACGAGAAAGACAAAGATTCTGGTATTTGAAGAAAAAAGAAACGAAGAGAGGACGGAATTAAATGTCAGTGTGAATGGTTATTATATATTAGTGAATGAAGTGGTACACTTGGGAAGTATGTTCAGTAGAGATGGAAGATACGAGGCGGATGTGGAAAGGCGTATTGCTGCCGGTATTTTAGGGTTACCGGAGCCTTACTGCATTGATGAGACGGCGAAACGTAAGCACAGCTGTACGTTTGGCCGTACACAATGCAGTGGATATTACAGACGTAAAATGAAAGAAAAATTAATACTGTGGAGAAGCGATCTCTTCGGAGGATATGGGGAATCAGCTTATCTGATCGAATCCGCAAAGAAGAGATACACAGAATGGCAGATACTAGCGAGGATGTCACGGTGAGAATGAAGAAGAATGTTTGTGCTCAGCTGGTTTAGACGAGATGAAAGAATAACAAAAAAGATTTATAGGATACCTCGATGGACGAGGCGAAAGAGGTATGTAGAGACCGTAGCGTTTGGCGGCCTATTCTCTTTTACTACCCCGCTAGGAATAAAACGTGAAGTTAAGTCAAGTTTTCACAATTGTAATATATTTTTGGTAAGTCTATCTTAACATTTAGTGTTTTATTAAAATCGGTTCATAAATAAAAAAGATACATTCATTTGAGCTTTAAGCTGAGAAATAAAGAGCAATATACATTATTGGATGGCCCACCTTTAAATGTCCTCCTAAATTATATTTTTCCTCCAATTTAGCGTTATGTTGTTGGATATAAGTCGCTTCATCTGTTTTAATACACTCGATGGCCAAAACCCTTTTAATGTGATTCCATATCTGAAATTAGTACATTGTGATAAATGTTGGTGTTTACATTTTTATATGCAGCTTTAAAACTAAAAGCTTCACGCTGTATCCGGCATGCAGCACAGCAGGCAGCGGTCTAGTTATATATTTAGTAAAGTAAACTTACCTTTCGCAGGCTAAGGAAACTGTACATAAAAACAAACTTTATCCAGTAACTTTTATTTTTCTGTTGATAAATTCCTAATATCGCAGGCTTATATTTTTTATTAATATATCTAAATATAAGCACTAATCCTGCTGAAATTACTAAAGAAGTAATGCACGATAACATTTTAATATTTAAAAATTAAAAACGCGACGGTGACAACAGAAACCCGACAAATACTGATTAAATAAAGAAATTTGTATATCTTATCTATTTAATTGATATTGTTTTACTTTGTAACCGATTTAAGCGAAGTATTCACATTTTTTAATTGACAATTTACTTTTAATTTTTTATTATCGGTTTATTAATATACATACGTTATCCATATCTCTGGCTGATATTTATAAAAAAGGATTTTGAACTCTTTGACAGACGGGCATATTGCGATATGTTTTTTTTTCTTTAGCTTCACGCTGTATCCCTCATGTAGCAGGATAGGGAGAGGTCGCTATTAATACAATCCGTGTCCAATCTCTCCCTGATTCTGGAGGCAATGCATGTCGAGTGGCGGAAATATTTCACTGAATCGAGTGGGTATCGAACCCACAACCGTCACGTTACAGTTACACCCATGTGCCACTGCGCCACGACGGCCTCTTGTACGGCATGTGTTATAGAAATATAAACTTACATACAATCTGATTACATATTTGCTTCCTAAGAAATCAACTGATACACATTCCTTCGATAGGAACCGATAATTTTGAAATATTTCCCATACATTTGGTAGTAAGTGTATTCTTATAAAGCATAGAATAATTTCATTATAATTATTACATCTTACAATCAAGTAGGCAATCCTTATCGATAAGTTTTAATTGTAAGTACTTTTTAATTATTAATTGTAGAAATAAAATAATAAATAAAAAAACAAAAAAAAATCTTATAATTTTATATAAGGATATTACAATCGAACTGTAGAATCATTACAATTTTGAACATTTAAAGTTATTATTGAAGTTCAATTTTATTCGGCTGTGGCTAACAAGTGTTTATGGACACACTCCTCTTTGTTGATGAGATGTGTTGTTTTGTTGACAAGCTGCATCAAGGTGTTCAAGTTGCTAGACCATTCATTCAAACGGTCAGAGGCGTCCATGTTCAATCTGTGAAATAAATATTTTAATATGAATAATTATACATAGTCTTTCAAATTTTTTTTTTTACTTGTGGGTATTTTTAAAGTGCAATAAAGAATATATAAATTATTATTAATTACAAATTATAAGCTCACTGATGCATAGCATGAGAGTGCAAGATGTACCTGCAATTATAGGTTTGATACTCATTGCATAGTTATATAATATATACTTTTTTTAGGTTTACGTTGTACTACGCAAAACGCACAATAGACAGGGAAATGTTGAGATCGTGCTTCACTCTTTTTGGATGAGTGGCTGCTCAATGCTTTGTTAGTAGTCCTCGTCACTAGACTGAGGAGTTATGACTGTTAGGAATTATGTATTACTTATACTTAAAATATATTTCTTCGTTCGATCATCATTTTCCAGCAAGACATACATCTATATAAGCTCTAGAAATTGAAGCTTTGTCTTACCAGAGCAAAAAAAAGGCACTCCCCAAACCTAAACAGAACTTACGACTGTCACGTTCACAGTTCATAGTACACAGATTTTACTAATTACCTGAAATGCACAACTCCCGCCGGCCTATCGATCTTGGCCTTCACCACACCGCCCACAACGAGCTGGCTGAGAGCGTCCTCGGTTTCTGTCACTGTGAGACCAAGCAACTCACTCATACGCTGTAGAGTGATGCGAGTGTAGTACATCGACATGATTCGAATGTTCTGGAATTATTAGGAAAATTAAATTAAATCAGCTTCACGCTGTATCCCGCACACCGCAGGGTAAACAAAGTGAAATTCGTGTAAGACATTCCATTCTTCACTTTCCGCGGAATTCTGGAAGCATTGCGTGTTGAGTTGTAGAACTCAACTGCGTGCTTTGCCTCGACAACAGAGCGAAAAAATGGAAATATTCATTTAGATAAATATGTATTCCAGTATTCCAATAACCAATAGATTTTGCATCACACTTTGTGCTCCCAAATTATCAGGAAAATACGTATACAGACAATATTCAATTTTTTTTGCTTCACACAGTATTCTGAAGCATTACAAGTTGAGATTTTTTTATTTTATTCATTTTATTGTATATTGAGAAACAAATTGCGCTTACAATGTTTAAATCTAATAAATATCTTCATTATATTAGCCAATAAAATTTTGATTTATACATAAAAAATGGAGTGAATTAAAAAAACCATATGTATAAAATTAACAAAAAAAACACTATTAGTCTATATATATAGGAGACGTTCCCACTGACTGAGGCAAGACGCACGCAGTCGTAACCGCTGTGCGTAGAAATGTGAAATTTGGACAGATGTTTATTTTCATAATGTGGATAAAAAACTACTCTACTAATAAGAGATTTTGAAAAAACTAACATTGAAGGGGTAACCTTGAAAGTTTGCATGGAAAAATCTTTAAATCAGCATTTTTTATAAAATTTTAAATTTAGACTATTATAATATATATTATATTATTATTTCATTTCCCACATGATTAAAGGTTTATTATTATTCACCCCCTTAACTGCAAATAATTTAATAAATATTTGTATAGTTCAAGTGGGCGAAGCCGCTTGAGTCCGCTGGTATAAAATAAATCTATTTATATTTAGAAATAAGGAAGGTGCTCAATTAAAATGGGTTTTTTTGTTAGTTTCTGTGAATGACCATTTTAAAATGTTAAAAATACTCTTACATGTTCTACAACTCTGTTTTTGAGGTCATTCCAGCGTTCCTGTCCTTTCTCATCAGAGGCATTGAAGTATGGTGTTTGCTTCAACATCACCTCATATGTTGAACAAAGGGTACTCCATCTTATGATCTCGGGGGTAATGAATAAGCCTAATAATTGCCTGTAACAATTATTATTATTATTATTTTTGTTAGTTAAGTACTCATTTTAATTAGTTAAGTACTCTTTCTAATATTTCCATTTGTTACTTTTACTTATTTTGATTGTTATTTTCAATTACTCAGATATATTATCTAACCAAACCTACTGGAAAACTGAAAATATTTTTATAAATATTTGTATAGTGCAAGCGGACGAAGCCGCTTCCAGCTCCGCTAGTGTTAAATAAAAACTTCACATAGGACACATTTGTAAACATAAATGAAAAAGAAGCTGTAAGTTATTGAAACCAGAAATCAAATTATTATCCAAATAAAACTTTACTTGTACTCCGGCAATTTATCTAAATCTTTATCTTCATTCAGTCTGTGGGTAAGGTCCGCCTGTTCATTGTCATATGGTGCCAGGATGAGGAAAACCACACTGCCAACAAGGGCATCAGCTCCCCCGAGCTGACCTAGAGCTCTAAAGTGACGGCAAACAGATAGATACTGACTGTTGTGTTGGTCCACTGCTATCATTAATCTGTAAAATTTTTCTTTTAATTCCTGAAAAAAATTGTAATGTGTGTTTTTATTTTGTATTGCTGTGTAACAGTATATATATGTTGTTAATAATTATGATATCGTATTAGATAATAATTATGTAAAATTAATATTATATAGTGTACCAAAAAGTGGGGAACAGAGTCTTCCCTCTGCCTACCCTGCTGTGTGCAGAATACAAAAGTCCAGCTGTTTTTTTTTATTGTACCAAGGATGTTATGAAGCCCTAATTGAATCTATCTATACCATTGTGTATCTTTAATAAAAATAAACTACAATCATAGCCTAACTAAAAATAAATATTTCATATATTTTTTGGACTAGGTAGGTCTGAAAGAAATTTTGGTTGGCTAACCCAATAGCCTTAAAAAGAAGTGATAAAGAACTTTTTTATTACAATAATAATAACACCCAACTTTTATTAAATTGTAAAAAACTAATTTTAATAACTTAAAAATATATATATGGCCAGCTGTGGTACAGGGGTAGAAAGTGTGACGGTAAAAGTGAAGTGAGGGTTGTGGGTTTGATCCCCACTCAAGAAAATGAAATATTTTAATTTATATATCCATTTCTTCGCTCTGGTGTAGATGTAAAGTGCAGTATTGAGTTCGGACTCTCAACATGGAATGCCTCTAGAATTCAGCGGAAATGTGGAATGCAGTGTCTTAATACTAGGTTCTATCTGTCTATCCTGCTGTAAGGGATACAGTGTGATGCTGATTTTTTAAAAATAAACATATTCACACTGTAATCGGCACATGGTAGGGTAGATAGAGGGAACTAATGTAAAGACACTCCATTCCTCATTTTCTGCCAAATTAATATTATCTAAAATTAACAAAAGAATTTTTTAATCTAAAACTTGTGGAGATCCAAAAACTATTGTATTTTGTACAAAAGTACAGCTTACCATTTCAATTTTCAAAAAGTATTGATGAAAATACAAAGTTTAAATAAAAAAACTTGTTAAATAAAGTAACTTACTTGTGTATCATCCTCATCAAAGAATTTAGTATTTATTTTCTTGGATATGATTTGAGTTCTGATGTAATCTTTAATAGCTAGACAAAGTCTCATTTGTTCCAAAATAAGTTCAACCTTTTCTCTTTTATCCATTGACCCATAGGTTTCAACTTGCAACTCTTGGATAATTTTTGCAGCTTCAGCTACATTATCTTCTTGTTCTCGTATCTTGGCAAGAATGTGAGTGAGTCTTGCTCTTTCCACTTCAACATAAATCTTTCCTTCAGTTATAGATCTTAATGTTTCAATAAGTTTTATTTTAGTTTCTTTATCAGGAGTTTTATCAATATAGGTACAGCATTCTTGCACCATTTTTACTACAGCTTGCTTGAGTTGCGATCTACAAATAAAGACAACTATTGTAAAAAAGTAATAAGTACAATTTGTGATTCATTTAATTATTTAATTATTCATTTTATTATTTAATATTACAAATTATTATTATTTTCATTTCATTTCTTTATATACTAACGCACTAACACTATATGGATATTAATCTGAAATAAATTATTTTTATTTTATTTATTTATTTTATTTAGAGTCAGCTTACCTTCTCTTAGAAAGGAGAACAATATGGTCATTGAGGGCTGTCCAATTTTTTGCTTCATAGCATATTTGAACAATAGTTACAAGGATCCTAGCTGTTGAAGCCATATCTGCACCCTTAATAGATATGAAAAAACTTGAGTAAATCATAAGAACATTAGGATGCTTTAAACTTACATCAAGTACTGTTATAAGTATAACATAATTACTTACAGTTCTAGTTTGCTTCTCTAAAGCTAATAATTGGTCGATCGCTTCTTGAACTTTACCACTAGCCGCCCATGATTTCCACAATGGGATCTTCTCGTCACAAGTAGCGCTGTAATCCACCTGACAAGGAAGTATATTTATGAATATATATTTCATAAAATTGTGTAGCACTGTATATAATATAAAACTTACCTCCATTTTAATAATTTTGCCGCTCGCGTCCAAACTTCCTATATCAACGTTTGTAGTCATTTTGCCTGAAAAAACAATAATTCAGCTAAATTGTGATTAAAAAAGATAAAGATCAATTGTATGAATAAATTAAATATTGTGTTTACGTTTTGAATATTCCTTTATCGCTATTTATGTACGGTACGGCATACACAATTCACAAATTAAAAAATGTGTAATTAATGTAAATGCAAGATCACTGTAAATGACAATTTACAGCATTAGCGACTGTCAAGTCATCAAATGAAGTGGGATTGTTAGAGACAGATAAAATATGAATATTTTGGTAATGAGCAAACAGAAAAGAATTACAAAAATATTTATAAAATTTTTATAATTACAAATATGCCATACTTAATTTCTACTACATAAGTGAGTTGAATTTCAACTTCTCAAAATACATTTCACTTCAGTTTTTATTTTCAATCTTAACATCGTAGCTTTTTATATTTTAATAATCATTTTTTTTTCAAATATTTCTATGTACTTGTTACCTATAGAGTTATTATTTATAATTCAACATAAGACTTGCACTAGTTAAATATTAAAATCTTTTTTCTTTAGCGGATGTCGGACGTATCATATATAAAAAAGTAAATTTTATAGTTGATTGACCCTTTGTTTTGTAAGTCGTAGTGTTTTAGTCTGTGACTAGTGGAAATGGCGTAGCGAAGTGTAAATTTGTTTTTACATATTGTATATAATTATTTTATTAGACGCAAATCCATAAGATTTAAGCAACCCATGTAGTGTATTAAGTATTATTGTTTCTTCTGTACTTATTGTTCATATTGTTATTCAAAGCAAAAGTGACCTGATTTTGACTGTGGCTTTTGTTCACATCTATGCAGAATATATTTTATTATAGTGGTTTTGGATATTAGAGTACGATGCATATAATATCGAATACTGATAAGTCAGCTCAAAATTTTGTTGCTAGTTGTCCAAATTCAGCAATGAAAATACCACTGCCCCCTCGTTTATGGATCACAGGTCTGTGTTATTATGCAATTAACATATGTATTAAGTGTAGTTATTTCTGACAAGTTAAAATACACAACAAAATCCTTATTTACAAACTCTCAGTATATAAAATCTTATTATTAGATGTTGAAGACGAGTCGTCTGATGAAATGAGTGGTAGTATAAGAGATGATGGAGTCCCTGTAGAGAGGATGAGGGTTAGATCACGTTTTCGTCATCAAAAACAGCGCACATCAGTTTCAGTACCAGTTGGAATTTTTTGGGACATTGAGAATTGTCAGGTTAGAATTGAATAAACAATGACTTTAAGAAAAATAATAATATCAATAAGCGTCCATACTGATTTTGTATGATAATTGTCAGGTACCCAGAGGATGTTCTGCAATAGATGTGGTCGCAGCCATTAGAGCTAAGTTTCTTATAGGTAGAAGAGAAGCTGATTTTGTTGTAGTATGTGATGTGAGAAAGGAGTCTGCACATAGACTGCAAGAACTTAATGATGCTCAAGTAAGTCTAAAATAACAGATATAACATAAGCTAAATTAATCTATATTAGTAATATTACAATTTTATTACAATCTACATTTCAAAACAAAACTAAATTATTTTATTTCCATTAAAAAATTATATCTTTTTATATCTTTTTAAAAAATTATATCAAAAAATTGTATATATTTGTTGATTTAAAAAATTACTTATATATTTAACAACCTAATATTGTGACCAGGTTAGTTTAATTCATGTTTGTGGAACCCAAAAGAATGCAGCGGATGAGAAACTAAGGCAATGTATGAGAAGATTTGGAGAATTACATACAGCCCCTGCCACCTTATTATTGATCTCAGGAGATATTAATTTTGCAGCTGACCTAAGTGATTTTAGACATAGGTACATCAAAATTGTTTTGCTGTAGACTCATATCAATTTAACTATATTATTTCATCTTTCACAATACATATTATTTATGCTTCTAAGATCACTGCTTTTATTTTGTAACTCAATTGTAGTGTCGCAATTTTTTGTAAAATGGAAAAAAAATGTTTTTATTTCAATTCAATTAGGAAAAATATGGAAGTGATATTGGTGCATAAACAGAATACCTCATCTGCCTTAATAGCCTGTGCCTCCTCGCATTATTGTTATAATGAACTGACTGCACATCTTCCAAGGAACCCCAAGGTAACCTCCAAGAAGATTGACCAATTTTTTACATTTTCAAAGTAATAAAAATTTTAATGAAGCGGGACTTAAAGCCACACCTTGAAAACCATCTATTCATCCATTTTCTTAGAGGCACAAGTTGGAGTTAGACTACATTAAAATTTTTATGTTTTCTAAAAATATTGGCCAATTTTATTTATATTACATTAATTTTTCTTTTAAAGATTTTTTTTGGAATATTTGATGATTTTAAAGCAATTATTTAAAAAGTTAAGTGTCAATAACAAACATACACGCAATTAAATATAATCAAATCATTATAAAACATTTATTTATGATTATTTGTATAGTTATTTTGTAATATTTGATGTTTAATCTTTATACAAGGCTATTAGTAAAAAATTGAGAAATACTAGTAATGTAGTGATAAGAAATGATGCCATTTATTTTTAAAATTAATAATTAAAGCTTCTTGATAAATAAATCTTATTTAAAAAAAATTAAGTATTAAAAACCATTGTCGAGTTTTATGTTATAAATATTATTTTGGGAATCATGCTTTTATTATTTAAATTTCATTGTAATTTAAAAGGCACAAAATGACAAAAAATGTTATGAAGTTAATGGCAGTTATTATGTTAAGGCCAAATTGCTAGCAGGGTCCGAGCATATCGCCAAAATCGTTGAGAAGGTTGAGAGCTACTTGTCTGGGACTCATGAGATTTGGGCTTCTTCAAAGGCTGTACTTGGCAACTTTAGCCAGTCTTGGCTTCCGCCATTACGCACATGAAATGAGATCTTGGTGCATTGGCGGCGTCACTTACCATCAGATGTCCCAAACGCTCTTTAGCCTTGTTCTTTTCCATAAAAAATAAAATCATATGTAGATATATAATTTATGAATTTAAACGGCATCTCAAGATCCATCTCAGATTTGAGAGCGGTATATAAATACGGGCCTAAGATTTATCAATTTGTATGTAAGACTGAGTGAACTACAGTATGCATATGTTACACAGCACCTGTTGTAGACAGCTGTTGTACTTAATTTTGTGTTAACATCCTGCTTCTGTGGTCATGAGATGAGTGAGATATACTTATAGGTACACCATATACCTATTTGTTGAATTGCGTTGCATTTTCATAATTAATTTTAATGTTATTATTTCAAGTTTTCATATGATTTAATTTTATTGGATTGGATTTCTTGGAATTATGGAGTGTTTTAACACTGTGTTGGGTTTCATCTGCTTATCCAGCTATGTGCAGGATACAGCAACGAAAGAAGATTGATTCCCAAAACATGATTATAGATACTATTAAAATTTAAATAAAAAAAAATATATATCCCTACCATACTCCATATCAAAATTATATACTTGATTTTTATTTAAATCCACAAGTATATATTATGTAAGACATTAATATGTGTGTATACATTAAAATGAAATAAATTTCAAAAGATAAGCCAAACAGAAGAAGAAGAAGAAGAACCGACATGTGAAATGGAAGTAGTGAATCTACCTATGGATCAGCCTCCAGAGAGAGTGTCTCGGAGGCTTCGGAGACTGGCAGATAACTGTGGAGGGAAGGTCCTTCGTGTGACTGCTTCCACGGCAATGTTGAGATTTCCTACGGCTGATCAAGCTTCGAGGTAGGTTTTTTATTTTTGTTGCGTAACCAGAACCTATACCTACAATTATGAAATTTGCAAATACTTATAGTAGAGCTAATGAAAAAATATATATGTGTACAATT
>JBAIZZ010000250.1:0-30203 GCA_037355905.1 Heliconius aoede | reverse complement strand
ATTGGAAAATAAATGTTATTTTTTGATATATGTATTTTATTGCACAAATGTGACTACCTTGAAAGAGAAAACAACGGCTCACTTTGTTGTCCGTTCGTTCCGTCTGGCGACAGTCTTTTTCTCAGGAACGCGTGGAGGTATCAAGCTGAAATTTATATAATTTACTAAGGTAAATAGTCTGCTGTAGTGTAACTTCTAAACCAGTGCAATCAAAAGATACCGTTTATACTGCAAGTTTTTGAAATTCGCAAGAGAATAAACCTACAGGATACTTCCCATGGACCTATTTTTATAAATTTGACAGTGAGAACATACAATAAAAAATAAAGAAAATATTCCGAAAAGTCAACGCTTTAATGTATTTATAGAAAAAATCATAATGATCAGAGTATAATATATCAATATCTATAAAAATGGCAAAAACTCATGTCTGTGATTTGGGAGCATCCTTAAATAACTTGTTAGTCATGTGTGAAAATTTTAAATAGATTTTTGTGGAGTCATTTTACAGTTTGGGTATGGAACCCTAAAAAGGTAAAATAACATTTACTTATCATTATTTTGTATAAAAGAATAAATGAAACTGTATGCACTATAACCTTTATTGCAAGATAAACATATTGTATCTACTTATATATTAACATGGTTTAATACACTCATTTGGTGTGTTCAGATAGGGGTCCGTGACGTCTTTCCCAAATCATACGATGTTTTTGTTTCATGTAGGCTTTCCTAGCATCTGCATATGCTCCTAAATCACCATCTATTAGATAAAAATAAAAAAAAATTGTTAATTTTGGTTGACTGGTGGTTGAAAATTAAGTTTTGTTAAATTCAATAATTATTACGTACAAGTTTTAAAAAAGATATCAGTTATAACAATTTATTTCTTTCACAGCTACTCATTTTTTCTCTCACAGATGAAATATAGAATGTAGATTGAAGATGTAGGTGTAGAATGAAAAAGTTTTTTCATTTCATTTTATTTTTTGAGACATGGCATTTTGACTAACAAAATTAAATGTGTAGGGAGATGAAGATATTTTAAATATAATCATTCTCCCGAGTAGAAAAACAAAACCTATTTAAAAGTCAATGTCCAAATACTAATTTTAAATTTTTAAGAAAAAATTGTAACAATGTAAATAATTACTATCACAATCAGTTTATAAGAGGAATTATGTTTTAAGACTTAAAGGAAGACCTACATTTAATGAACCAGGCTTCTTCAGCTGCTTGATATCTTTCCCAAAGAGGTTTGCAAGTGGTCAAATGATCTGGAGTTTCAAACATCATACAATCTTCATAACGCATACGAAGAATACTCAAGATCTCAGAATCAACAGCCCTATAACATATAAAAAAATGTATTTTCAATTTTAGTAAAATATGTCCAAATTAAAATTGATAATTTTTACATCAATATAAAGAAAAAAATAACCTATCGCGCTTAAACTGCGCGTTGGCTTCGAAATCGCAGACGACATCGTCGGTATGGCATTGGTCGATGGTAGGAACACGGCGGAATTGCCTGTGATACCAAGGATACTTCTTTTGGTTCGGTTCCACAACACTCTCTGCAGGACAACAACATTTATATTAGCAACAAACTTACATAACAACAAAAAAAAAATTATTTAAAGCGGCATACCTCGGAACCATGTCACTGGGGCGTCTATCGTGTTATATACGGCGTTGATGAACGCTCTAAATACATTGTCGTCGGGGGGATACTCTCCTTTTACCATTTTTAAAAGAATCTTTTAGATGCCTTATCGAAAAAGACATTCAATAATTAAAATTTGACATTTCTTTGAGCAATAGTATTGACATTGACAAGTCACAGATACGGATTACCACAGATAAATTGAAAAAAAAGCAAAAGGAAGAAGTATTAAGACAATTTAGCGCAAATTAAATTTAGCAATTTAAAATCTTGTATGAATAAATTATTAAAATTAGCTTGGTTGTTTAGATGAGATATAAGAAAACCTCGATTTTTAATTGAGAAAAGTTTATATAACTAATTGTAATATATATGATTTGTATAGGAACTAAAAGATATTAAATTTTTCGAGGAAGTAATATATTGCTATAAATACATATACAAATATTTTATTTTTTTGTAAATTGAAATAAAATTGTAAAACAAAAAAATTGTTTTGCTATATAAAGTTTACTACTGCACAGGGGAACGTATAATTATAGGTATTAACGTATTAATACCTATTCATTAATATTTTACCTAATATTAATTAATTAAAAAAGTTAATATACGTGAAAAGTACGTATTTTTAAGTCGAAGTTTGACGTCATCGTGGCGTAGGGGCAACGAGGGAACAGGGGACGTGACGAATATGGGTTCTATTATCACTCAAGAGAATGAATTCTTTTTTTATATTTTCATTTTTTTGCTCAAGCATCAAGGCGAAAGTCCGACGTTGAATGCCTAAAACATCGGCGGAAAGTGGGAACGGAGTGTCTTAACATCCTATCACTTTTACCCTCTGCCTACTGTGTTGAGTGTGCGATGCCGTATAAAGCTGATTACCGTTTGGTTTAGATTTACGTTGACTGTACAGTGAGTTGAAGTTGAAAAAAATCTAACATTACGGCGGTCACGACATACTGGCCGCATTCTAATATCACATCTTATAATTTAATATAAAAATCATTCAGGCCTATTTGCTAAACATTTTTTTACGAATATTGAAAATAAGTATTTGCCACAATCTATTTTTGTTACTTCCAACTGTTTGATACACCACCATCAAATATCTAAATAATATACATTTATGTTTTATATCACTATAACAAGCATCAGTCACATATAGTTTAAGATGTAATTTTAAGATATAATTTCCATTAAATTAGCCTATAGAAACATTTACTGGAAATTATAGAAATAACTTTATAGTCATTATTTTATAATCTTTTGGAAATTCCATTGGTACGAAGCTAGTTCACATTTCTATGACATTACGATACCTAACTACTTAATGACGTGACAAAAATATATAATAATACTTATTTACTCATAAGTATACAATAATATTTTGAAATTAAAAAATATATAAATGGACTTTAATACTAGTATATTTATAACAATAGATAAAATTATAAAATTTAAATCAGTTTCATGTATTCGGCACACAGCAGGGTAAATGGGGAATCTAGTGGTAAGATGCTCCGATTCCCATATTCCGCCGAATTCTAGAAACATTGTATGTTGCATGTTCTTTTATATTTCATTTTCTTTTTCAGCTTCACGCTGTATCCCGCACACAGCAGGATAGGCAGAGGGAACCTCGGTGTTAAGACACTCCGTTCCCCACTTTCTGCCGAATTCTGGAGGCATTGCGTGTTGAGTGGTAGAACTCAACGCCGCGCTTTGCCTCGACACCAGAGCGAAGGAAAATGGAAATATAAACATAAAAAAATATTTCACTTCCTCGAGTGGGAATCGAACCCACAACCGTCGCGTTTACGGGCGGCACCCTTGTTCCACTGCGCCACGACGGCTTGTTTCAATTTTTTTTCACGGTATAATAAGTGTATGCAGGCACAGTAGAAACATTCTACGCGAGATATATTTTATAAGATAAACGTATGGCCATTAATTTTATGCTGACTGGAGCTCGCTGCGAAGCGTGACCGGCGCGAGGCGGAAAATGCAGGATGTGAAAAGTGAAAAATTTATAACACTTAGTATGGAAGCGGCGGCGTTGCGTTGGACTATGCGACACGAATGAACCGACAAATGCAAATTGAATGTAAAAGAAAATGGTGAAAAAGCTTCCATATTTTTATAAAATATTTACGTTATATGCTTATTTTCTTAGTAGTAAGGCCAGTGGAGGCGCAGGGGCACAAGTGTGACTGTACCCCACTCGAGGAAATGAAATATTTATTTACATTTATATTTTCATCCCTTCGTTCTGGTATGGAGGCAATTGTCTTAATACTTCTTCCTTTTGCCAACCCTGACGGGTAAGGGACATACATTATCCTTTGGCTATTATATAAATTACGTTTAAGCGAACGAACTAGTAACTAGTATATCAATAAACGTGACACAATAATATCCTAAAACAGTTTCCTTATACCGTACAGGCCAGCGTTGCCAGATTTAAATTATTTATTAATAATTTCATAGTAATACGAACAAGTGTTATCGTAAGTTATGTATAAGTATGTAAGTTATGTATATTTTTTAATTTCAGTTTATTCTGAAGAATTAACTGAAATTAAAAAATATCTATTTCATTTAACTGATCTACATTTTACATTTAAACACACACCTAAATAAATAAATTGATGGACCATGGTAGAATGAAAAAAATTTTTTTTATTGTTTATTTACTTTGATCGAATTCTTAATTACATATATCTACATGTATAAATGTTAGAAATAAATAGATTAAGAATATGATTTTTTATAAAGTATATCTCTTCCCTAGCAGAATGTCTACCAGCGTTGCCAGATTTTTTCTACAATTTTTTTTTACATTTTAAGCAAAAACGTGGAACTCTTTCGGCAAAAGCAGAACAAAACAAATTAATAATATGAATTTAATTTATTATTTATCCATTTATCAAAGTTTTCAATAAAGCTTCCAATGGTGATAGATAAAAAAAAATCAGCTTCACGCTATATCCCGCACATAGCAGGGTAGACAGAGGGAACCTAGTGTTAAAACACTCCGTTCCCCATTTTCTTACGAATTATGAAGGCATTGCGCGAAGAAATGGAAATATAATCGTAAATAAATATTTCACTTCGTCGAGTCTGGATCGAACTCACAACCGTCGCGTTAGAGCCACACTCATGTGCTGCTGCGCCACGACGGCCTCAATGAATAATAATCAGCTTCATCCTTTATCCCGTTCACATCAGGGTAGATACATTTTATCTCTTAGCGCCACGGCCCATGACTGATCTGTCAATAATAGAATTTAATCTAAAATAACATTCGAACGAAAATACAAATTATTATATATTTTTTCTCTTTATCTATATATCCGTATCTTAGCAAACAGAATTAACGCTTAAATACATTTATCATACGAAAATAGAATATTTGCATTCCTTATTAGATATTCTCGAGCGGTCACGTCGCCGTGCTTTAATTAGCATAGCCTATTTAGGACGGACCTGCTAAGATACACCAAAGCCGACCTACATTTTAGTTATTCTAATTTGCTACCTGTTTCTACTATATACTTTATTTTATATATAACGCGATATAATATTTTAATCTAGAATGATTCAAGAAGGATTTAATTTGGAGAAGCTCGAACAGCTTTTGGAGTCGTCGTCAATGAAAGCCATTGAACGAGGGCGGGTGACGCGCATGCGCTTTGCCGATTTTCTTTTAGTGTTGCTTCTTTATATAAAGTTGCCTTTTTAGGGAGGAAAATGGATATGTAAGCTATTTGCATATGTAAACTAATTAATATTGAACTAATATTGAATATAAAAAATGATGAACAGTGTCTTAATATGACTTCATATAAAATGCTCTTATAGGATACTTATTTCAAACATGTATTTCTTCAAAGACTTTAATTTCGTATATTATTTTAATACAACCACTATTTTTGTGAATTATTATATTTCTTCTATTTTTTCATAATTTGAAGGTTTTCATTAGTTTTATTACTATGTACGATAATTGAAACCTAAACTAAAATACAATTATAACAATCAAATCTTACCTTAAATTTGTAATTTTAAGTCAAAACAAAGGGAGTTTCTACAGAATAATACTGTAGCTTGCAACCCCACTACATCACCGAACTGTCACTCGAGTGCGTCAAACCAGTGTGTCCGTGCGGGAGCGCCGTGCCGCGGCCCGAGTGACCGAGAGACCGTTCTCCATGCGCTTTAGTGTCCCATCCGTCAACATTGTCAGACACTAGTCATTCGTTGTCGGCCATTGGCGGTCCGCGCTGATGAACGCGAGTATAGTGCTAGCAACATGCGGTGGCGGGCGCGCGCGGCTCCTTCCCGCGCCAAGGAACGCGCGAACATCAGCTTCTTCATCTTCATAATGTTCTTCGCTGTGTTCGGAGTGATTGTGCTGACGGAACTGCTGCTGCTGGAGCGTCCGGCCCCAGGGTCGACCAGAGCCAGATACAATGAAGAGCTACAAGTGAGAATACGTGACATTTCATTGATAATTTATATAATCGGGTTAAGTTTGATTGTCTATCAGATTCTTTTTTATTTGAAGTTTTATTAATTAAATTGGAAAAGATGTATAGAATATACGTTCTAATTTGAATGTCAGAAACGAAAAGCTGAGTGAGCTTTCATCCATAATAGGTGTTTACAATGAACCAAAATTGTTTTATTTCTAAATTTTGGATACAGTCTCTTTCTGAACATACATACAGGATGTTTGTGATAAATAAAGCCTATTTGAACCAAATCAACCTTAAAAATAAAAAAAAGCGGCATAATGAATGGCTGTCATACCTACATCATTATCCAATGATTATTTTAATTTCAATAATGACTTGTTCTCGCATAGCGGTTTTTCTTCTCAGATTATTAAAATTATTTCAAATTATTTTTCACAGCTTCTTTGTCCTGTTGTAGGTATACTTATTCTCACTTATTTTGTTTTGGATATTTGTATATATTCATATATACATATATGTTCGACAATTGGGGACAAAATTAAACAAATAATCTTCACGCTGTATCCCGTGTTAAGTCACTCCGTTCCCCACTTTCCGCCAAATTTTATAGGCATTGCGTGTTGAGTGACGGAACTCAACGCTGCGTTTTGCTTCATCACCAGAGCGAAGAAACGGAAACATACATTTATATAAATTGTTCACTTTGAACCTACAACCCAGTCGCGTATAGTCACACTTTATGCCTTTGCGCCACGACTGGTTTATAAGTTGTGTAAAGCTTTCTTTCTTATAAGGACTTATGCAAATATAGATAATACTTAAAGTGGGGCCAATATTGGTCTACTAATTTTAAGGTCAATAGCCGACAAGGGGCGTCGTTTGTCGAGGTCATATTTGTTATCGTACTAAAAATGTGATTTTATTTACCTGTGTTGTAACGTATTTTAAAATGATATTTTTAATATTCGCGATATTGAGTTTCGCCACTCGACAAGTGATGCTTCCAGAATTCGGCGATAAGCGGCGAGCGAAGTGTTTCAACACTAGGCCTACCCTGCTGTGTGCGGGATACAGCTTTAAGCGAAAACAATAATAAAAAAATGCTTATTTACGGAACTTATAATTTATTATAGACACTATCTATTTGTACTATATAAAAGTATATATACATGTATATAGAGGATAACGTGTAAGAATTCGTTGCTCACATTGAGTAAATTCATACATGCTTTATATTATAATTAAAAGCAAATAAAAATAGTGTTTTAACAACTTTTTGTGAATTTCATATCTATAAATGTAAGATTTTTTTTGTAATAGTAACATTTTACACCTATTTTTCCGCGAGGTTGAGTGCCGTTGACACGAGAAGCGAAGAAATTAAAGTATTATATATTTAATTTCCTGAAGCCTCTGCGCGACTGGCCTATAAAAGTAATGAGTAAATAAATAATTCTTCAACTACGTGAAAAGCCAATTAATACCACACATCACGTATAAAAGTCTTTGATTTTAATTCTCTATTGGAGAAATGCAATCAGACATTTAATAAATGCTATATTACGTTATAATATCCATGAAGTCGTAAAAACATAAAACTTGCAAACTGTAGGAAATTATAATTAAATTAACACAGTCATATTAATCAGCATATGTTTATTATATATTTTACTAGAACCCGCTCGCGGCTTCACCTGCTTGAACTACATAATTATTATACGCGTCATATTAATAATATAATAATATAAATAAGAAAATATCTAAGTTGAAATCAATTGAATCAACAACTATTTTGTTGCAATTTTGCCAATTTTATTTTTAATGATGGACCGATAGAAGTAAAACTATCTATATAGGTATAGGTGTTTAAATGTAAAATGTACCTACATTTTAGTTGGCAAGTAAACATTATGGAATTTACGACACACGACCAAATAATAAAAAAAGAAATATGGAAAAATGTAAGCCTCTTATATATTGATTTGCGATTTTTGAATGAAATTTTAAAGACATACTCAAACAATTAAACTTAAGACCTAAAAATTAAATTAAATGAAATAATATTTTTTTTTTCTTAAATATAGCGTACACTAATATTCGATATATATATATATATTGTTTATAAAAAAAATAATTTTAACTTCGCATTGCAAAATTAAGTGCAAGTGTTTTAGGAAAAACACTCCAGAGAACATTTTCTAAGCCACGAAGTAATGAAATTTTCCAATACTTCCAATCCATCGGCCGCGCGGCGGTACGAAGCCCTACATTAATTTATTGAAATAAAACATGTCCGGGAACGTAAAATAGATAGAGATATAGATATATAATGGATATTAAAGAAAATTGGCTACTACAATCTATCATCTAGACACGTGTATGATGTAACCATCGATAATGATATGAAGTTATTGTTTGACATTGACAGCTAAAGTAGGTTAGTAAGTGTTCGTTTTTTTAATAAATTTATTTAAAATATATATATATATATATATATATATTCCACGTACAGACAGCGATTAATTACGGTTTTATTATACGTACAGATGTATAGATTTATAAATCAACTTCACGCTGTATCCCACATACAGCAGGGTAGGCAGAGGGAAACTAGCGTTGAGACACTCCGTTCCCCACTTTCTGCCGATTTCTAGAGGCATTGCGTGTTGAGTGGCAGAACTTATCACCGCCTTTCTCCTCGACACCAGAGAGAAGAACTGGAAATATAAACGTAAATGAATATTTCACTTCCTCGAGTGGGGATCGAACCCACAACCAGTCGGTTTTACAGTCACACTGTGCCCTGCGCCACATCTGGTCTGTATAGATTTATTATAATTAAACAAACCAATATATAACATTTGGATATCCATTTCACATTACCATTAAAATATTTTAAAGCTCAGATCAGTATTCGCAAACTACGAGCTTTTAAAATAAAGCGGTTTTAACAACAAACAAAAATAGCCGGCTATTTCTGTCCGACTGCAAAACAAAGGCGCACTTGAACTGAGGGTGTACAGAGATGATGGCTGGTTAACGTCGGTCGCAGTGTTTCAATTTACAAATGTAGGCACTTTCGTCTTAATATCTTAAAATTAAATCAAAATCAAAGGTAGGATATGTAGGCTAGTGTTAAGACACTCTGTTGCCGAGGCATTGTGTGTTCAGCAACGGTATTCAACGCCGGGCTTTTGCCTTGGTGCCAGAATGAAGAGAAGAGAAGAGAAGATTCCTTCGAGTAGAGGTCGGGGCCACAGCTATCGCGTTACAGTCACATTTAAGTGCCACTGCGTCACAACGGTCTCACCTTTATTTGTTTTGGGCATAGAATTCCTGATAACTTATTTTCCTTTCTTTGTGCGCTCTCCTCTGCATGATTTAAACTGGGGCGTCTTCTTTCGTGCCGTGAAATAATAAGGAAGCACGTCAGATGTTTACATTATATTGTAGTTTTTAAGTATATGTAAGTACTATATGTAGTCTTAATTCTTAATTTTTTCAACTTATATGCATATAAAGAACAATTATCAGTAACGAGGCCGGCTGGGGCGTAGAGGTACAAAGTGTGACGCTACTGGTTATGGGTTCAATCCCGCTCGAGGAAATGCAATGTTTATTTAAATTTGTATTTTCATTTCTTTGCTCTGGTGTTGAGACAATGTGCGGCGTTGAGTTCCACCACTCAATACTATGCTTCCATAATCCAGCGGCAAGTGGGGAACGGAGTGCCTTAACACTAGATTCTCTCTGTCCACCACCACCCTGCTGTATTGCAGGATACAGCGTGAAGCTGTTTTGATTTAATTTCTTTTTATCATTAATGTTTTTTGAAAATTTCATTTATATTTTGCGTGAAGCCGATATATGTTTTAATAGTATCATATTATACTGTTTGTACCATTGTGATTGTTTGTACCATTATCGGTTTGTTAATTAATAATAATGATAACAAAGTGTTACTTAGTATGTACTAAGTGTACATATCTATTTTATTAGGTAGGTTGTTATATGTAGGTTGTATTAACCATAGCCTGCATAGTTAATTGGATTAGGTATACGAGTATAACTCACGTTCTGAAGTGGTTGATACGCTTATTTATTGACGCTATTGAAAATATATATATTTATATTTATAATGCAATTATTTTTGATTCGACAAAAAGCAATGTACAATTTCGTTTTTTTTTTGAGGTTTACGCTGTATCTCGCATACAGCGGGGTAAGCAGAAGGAACCTAGTGTTAGGACACTCTGTTCCCCAACTACTTGCCGCCAATTTTTTCGATGATTGCTTATTGAGTTTCGGAACTCCACGCCGAGCTTTTTGCCTTGGTGCGCTAGAGCGAAGAAATGTAAATATTAATATTGTTACTACTAACACATTAACTCGAATGGGAATCGAACGCACAGCCTGTTGTATTTATATTTGTGTCCTACAATTTTGAGTAAGTAAATAGTTAATAATAGAGTTACATCAGTAATATTATTCTTTTCGTACTGCAAATGCTGGAAGTCTCGATGGTGCTGGTAATTGCTGACGGAAGGCAGCGGTCGAATGAAACTCTTATGGTAATAATAAAACATGGTGCACTGAAAGGGCTCATACCAAATATACATCTTTTACGAATTTATTATTTAGCTGAAATACGTAGTAGGGGCGACAGATATTGTGGATCCAAGTGAGCTTTGACCAATAATATAATATTGAATATTGCTGGTCGTCTTGAGGTCGAGATAAATGCTCGTAAATACTTGAATACATTTTAGTCTACTATATATTGTTTTTTTATAATAATAAGAAATTACCCAAAACTCTAATTATGCCCCATGTTTGTATGTATTAACAGTTTAATTTGTAAAATGTGAACTTCCAATGTTTTTCTTTTCACTATTTTCAATTTTTTTTATCCAAAATGTAATTTAAGCATCCCACAAGTAAAAGGAAAACGTTTGTTGGGACGTTCCGCGTAACAACAAGGTGCTGAATTGAAAGAAATAAGATAGCTTTTTCCTCGAAATAGATGTCATTAGTACGAAAATCCCAGTGGCACTGGAATGTCCAATCCGGGTATTTGAAATAATGGAAGGTGTAGCCCGTTTTATGTATATGTACATATATCTACGAGTTTGTAGTCTTTAATTTTTCTTCCTTTTTTTTTAGCTCCACGCTGTATGCATTCATATCAGGGTAGACAGAGGGACACCAGTTCTGGAAGCACTGCGTGTTGAGTGCTGTAACTCAACGCCAAGCTTTGCCTCGACACTAAAGCGAAAAAATGAAAATATTAAATATTTCATCTCTTCGTATGGGAATCGAAACCTGACGCGTTTCCAATATAATACACTTTGTAGTCCATTTAGTCCATAGTAGTCCATTGAAGTATTAACGTATAGAAATATGTAAAAAAATTAAAATAAATTAAACAAAACAATAACCCTGACTGCATAAAATTTAAAAGAAAAAAAAAGAGCCTCATAGTTTATACGGATTAACAGTTGGGTCCTATAAGTAATTCTTACACCAATTAAATCTATACAGGGCTCCTGACCCTACAAAATTAAAGGGGGACTGTTAGTTCTAATAAATTATTGGGCTTTTTTTTTTATTATAATATAAGATTTTCTCAGGATCGAGAAACAATTATATTATAAATAACTATGATTAATCGAGATTAACGTAAGGTTATGTTTAATATTCTCTGTAAACACATAAAACCGATATAAAAACAAAGCGAAAGGTCTCGATCTATTTTTTCAAATAATCCCCAATACATTTTCGTTATGAAACTAGCGGTAGATTTCCCTTCAAAGTCTTTATTTTTGTATGCAGGGTTGGGAAGGACGGACGGAGAACGGCGGTGAGGGGGCGGAGCCGCCGCCGCCGGCGCATGCGCCGCAGGACGCCGTCTGGCAGCCAGTCGCTGGCACGAGGCAAGTCACTAACCTAATTTACATGTCTTTAGACTAAAACATGTAAGAAACCTTGTTTAGACATTACTTAGGCTTAGGTTTAGAGGAAATATTTGGAATTTGAAATTTGAGAATGAATAGTAAAATAATAATAATAATGATAAGGTGATAAAGAGTACGGACAAAAAGTCAGTAAAGTTATTAGTTCTTTTTATATACATTTTTTATATAAAGGCTTATGCTGTATCCTGTAAATAGTTGAGCACAGAAAACTTAGTACTAAAAAACTCCTTCCACATTAAGACATTTCCGTTCACCTCTTTCCTCCGAAACCTGGAGACGAGGAAACGAAAATCAAATAAAAAATAAAATAAATAGATCTAATCAAATTAAAATAATAAGATCTAATTCTCTCTTCGTTCCTTACATTGCATTAATATTGATGAAGAGTACAGTGGGAAGTCGAGGAGTCTCTTGAGACACACATATTGCCGAGTGCAGTTCGAGATTGTCAACACAATGTATGGTGTTAGCGTGTTGGCAATTAGTGCACATAAATGTTTACCAGTGATGGGGTATTCAATACAAACCTGGAAGGTTATGTCACTAGGTCACGCTACTATTTGTTGATATAAATCTGATATAAACCTGTGCTTTTTTTTTGTTTTCTTTTTTTCATTTCACTTTTCCCGCCAAATTTTTGAGGCATTGTGTATTGAGTGGTGGAACTCAAAGCTTCCCTTGGTATCAGAGCGTAAAAATTTAAATATTAGTAAAATAATAATTCAGTCTCCCGAGTGTGAATCAAACCCAAAACTGCCGCGTTACAGCCACACGCTTGTGCCCCTGCGCCACGACGGCTTCAAACTTTTACCGAAGCGTATAATATTACAAAAAGTTTGTAATTCTAGCTTCATTATAATATTTAAACTCTTCGGCCTTTTGGTACAATTACTTTTGAAAAATCCTTTTAGGTAGTTAATTGACACCAGTCGTGGCAAAGCGTGTCTGTGAACACAACAGGGTGTGGGTACGATTCCATTCGAGGAAATGATATATTTAATATTTTTATTTCTGCTTTCTGGTGTCGAAGTATAGCGCGGCGGCTAGTTCCGCCACTCAACACACAATGGCCCTAGAATTTGGCCGAAAGTGGGGATCGGTATGTCTTAACACTAGGTTCCCTCTGGATAACCTGCTGTGGGCGGGATACAGTATGAAGCTAAAAAAAGAAGATAGTTCCTGCTGCAATATTAATTTACTGCAGCTATAATTTTTACGGGATATTCTCCAATGAATATGGACTCATTAAATTTCACGATTAAGTGCAACAAATCTTGGCTACCGGCCAACATTTGTTTCAGGTACAGTGAGCTTGTTGTATGTAGCAATTATTTTAAAATTTTTACCCAAAATCCACGTCATTATATGACGTGCTGTCAAAAAGTTTTAATTAAACAATTGTGTTGAGAGAAAGCTTGCGCCACGCTGAACTTAGTTTGTATTTTGATTTGTTATGTATGATTTATTTGTTTTTTTTTTAGCTTTACACTGCATAATGCTTGTGGCCGAGTAGGCAGAGGTTGGGTTAGAAGCAATGTTGAGAGACTTCGCTCTCCACTTTCAGTCGAATTCTTTGCTTTGTTGTCGATAAAAAGCCACGCTTTTTATCGACACCAAAGCGAACGAATGAAACTTAAATGTTTCATTTCCTCGAGAGGGAATCGAACCGACAACCTTTTTACAACCACTTGCTTGTACGCCACGTCTCGTCCTTGGAGTTATATAGCATAACGTATGTGATTAATGTATTATTTATTTATATTGAACTGATTGTTTATTAATTAGAATTTAAAGTTAAAAATATGGAGTAGAGAATTCTATATATTTAATTTGAAATTATTTGATTTATATTTTACGAAGATTCGGATTGTCAATACAGACGTATAAATACAAACAAAGTAAATTAATTATTTCAAGGAAAATTAAAACATTAGCATATGTCTTACAAGACGATGACGACTTCTGTTAAACTTGATTGACAACAACTATTAGGAGTTGATATTAAAAGACTTAAACTTATCAAAAAATTGTGATATTAAAAATGCCATACTCGAAATATATCAAAGTAAATGGGCCATCTTTATATCATTATCGGGGTGTTTTAAATTTTCATAAAAGAGAAGCGCTAACGAGGAGTGACGGTGGAAAAAAAACCCTTTTACTTTAAAAGTTTCCTTTTTCAATTTGCCAACTGCTGCTGGCATCATTTTCACTCTGCTGTTGGACCATTTAACGGTTTTTCCTGCTTCCTGTTATTTTACTTAAATTACTGTATTAGAAAATATATTTTTGCAATAAATATTTATAATTTTTTACGAAGATGAATTTTTATTATAGTTTCGTGAAAGTGAAAAGAAAGTGGAAAGAAAATGACTAGGGTTAAGACAGTGGCGGCATGGAGTGGCGAAATCTAACATCGAATTTGAAAACTTATTAAAACTACTATTACTTAGTTCGATAAAATAAATAAAATCGCATATGAGAGAAAATACAGCATATTTATTTAAATTTATATTTTCTCTGCTTCGCTCTGCTGTCTAGACGAAACGCGGCGTTGAGTTTCACCACTCAACACACAATGCCTCCAGAATTCAGCAAAAAATGAGTTCCATCAGTCTACCCTGCCGTGCGTAATGCAGCGTGAAGATGATTTATATCAAAGTTTGTAACGATTTCTTACAATCACCAAGATAGATCCCGTACTAGTATGTGCCGATAATAAACACTCCAGCAACAGTCAACGTATTTCTGTTCTACAGTGGACTCTCGTAAACAAAGGCAATTGTAGTGATAAGTGGTATTCGGAGAGTCTCAGCTCTAGAGCCCTCCGATCTACGGCTCTCAAAAGAGCCCTCATTAACAACTATGTGTTATGTTTCGTATGCTATGTACTATCAACTATTTATATGGATTTGACATTAGTTGTTATAAACGGAAGACGAACTACCACATTGACCGGCGAGGGATCTTGAGGAGACCTATGTCGCAGGACAGTCTGACCTGGTGTCTGATACGATTCGAACCCATATAAGATTTCCATTGTGAGGGACCGGTTTCGTGTTTTACGGACCGATCCATCTTGTACGATAAGGCTAATATTAGTAAGATTATCGTTTTGACAATCGTGGGTATAGATTGTTATTTGACTAATCTAACCCAGCGCGTACGGACGAAGCAGAAAATTTTCGCAAAATTTTGCCCAATTTAGCTTCTAGCTCTCTAGTATTTAAATATTAACAGTGACTAAGTATTAAACAAAATTATATTTATGACAATGACAACAGAAGATAATAAGGATTAAAACAGCAGCTAGCAGAGCTTTTAAGAAGTTATACGAGATTAACTGAGCTGACCTTGCTAAGCTTGGCTTGGTAAGCAGAATTAAATATATTTTGTATGTGTACTTTTATTTTTAGGTATATATCTTTTTGTTGAAATTTAGAATGTAATATTTGTATATATGATATAATGTATTTATATTATTTAAATAGCTCCTCTATCTCTCCTCTAGAACAATGTCTATAGTATTTCACAATTGATAACAAAATTTTGTGAATTTCGAAGTGCATTGGGTGTTTCGTCACTATATTATTACTTTTTAAGGATCATGCTGTATCGGACGTAGGTAGGCAGAGAGAACCTGGAGTGTTAAAACACTTCATTGCCATTGATACACTACAAAGGTACAGACCTTTTCTGAACGATTGCGTGTTGAGTGACCGAATTAAAAAGCCTCCTTTGATAATATTATATATTTTCTTTCCTCGCACGAGAATCGAACCCACAACCTATCGCGTTTACAGTCACACGCGTGTGCCACTGCGTTACGATTGATCTCAATCTGGTCGATTTTCATAGACATAAATAACCATTTTACAATTAGTTTACTATACTGAAAAGCTTTGAGTTTGCGGTTGTAGATTGTTCAATTTAGTTCACACCCACCAGACACGATCACATTTACAGTGAGAGGTCACATCGTATAAATAGGTCAAATTCTGGACGCATTTCCTTATTGATATCGGAATAAGATATACATATATATTTTTATTTATTTATCAGCTTCACGCTGTATCCGGCACACAGCAGGGTCGGCAGAGGGAACATAGTGTTAAGACAGTCCATTCCACACTTTATATATTTTTTTATGTATGAGGAAAAAATTTAAAGGGAAAAGACGGTGTTTTTATATACATAGCTTTTATTATAATGTGAATAATTTGTTACTATAATTAAAAATCATATAATACTTTATAGGTACGTTACAGACACAGATATATAAAAACAAGAATGATTTCGTGATTTGGCGGGCGAAGCCGCGAACGGACCTTAGTGAATTATATACATATAACTATGTACAATTTATTTTCAGTTTGTATGAACAAGGCGTGAAACGCTGTAATTTCATACTCGCTAATTTGTTTGATAGTGGGTTGGTGTCAATTTTGTTCTGCGGTCACGGTAATTGTGTTTATGGAATTGTTATGGGAATAAGCTTTATAAATGTTCCAGGTCAGGTATCGAGGCTGTCGTGGCGCAGTAATTGTAAATGCAAAGGCTATGTGGTCGATTCCCATTACGGGGACTAGTTAATTATTTATTAACGTTTTCGTTTGTTCGCTCTGGTGACAAAGCAAAGCCCGGTGTTGAGTTCCGCATCTCAATATCTCGAAAATTCTGTGGAAAGTGGGGAACGTAGTGTAACTTCCCTGACAGTTAAAGCGTGATAAAAAATGCTATTATATTATATAGAAGTGTTTGTGTACTTTAAGCTTAGTATTTACAAATTAACATACTAATTGATCTATAAAAAAATAAAAGAATGGAGATCAATTTCAATATAAGTTTTAGTTTTGAACGAATCCTAAATTATTCATTTTTTAGTTCAGGCCAAATACAATTCCTCCTTTTTGAATCTCTTTTGAATCATTGGTCGGACAAAAAAACACAGAAATTCTAAGCTTATGAAGCCTTAAAAATTGAAAGGTATTAAAAATAGCTTTTAGCGTACCGTTTCCCTTTGATGTTAGACGTTTTATACATATGTGTACCATACGTAAGTGCCTCACGTTTACGTTGAGACGTGTGAGTGGAAATATTTTTAATATTTACAAGTGAACTCCATTTGAAGACTCTTGCCTTACATATTTCATTGCGACGCCTGAACAACTGCCTGCATGCGATACGTTACTGCTGTAAGGTAGAACGTTGTTTTTGTGTAGGCGAGACATGTAGGAAAAATGTATCCTTGCTCGTTATTCATATGTACTCGTATGTAGCTATCTGCTGTATCTAGGTGTACAGTTATCTCTTTTCTACTGATCAATTTCCATTTCTTCTTGTGTTCTCTATTCAATGTGACATTGCTTCTAGAACTCGGTGGAAACGGAAGTGTCTCAATAAGAAACGAAGTTTACTGACATTAGGTTCCCAGGTTACTTTACTTTGCGCGGGAGAAACGTCAAGCAAAAAAAAATATTTAACCATAGGTACACAAATTTAACTTATACGTTAGATATTTTCCTTTAATCTTTTTGCCTGTGTAATTGTCTAATTATACGATAAATAATACTGAAATTTTTAATTCGCGTAAAGCTATTAAAAATTAATGAAACTATGATTTTCATAAGCATTCAATGTTGTGTGAAATGTGTTGAATTGGATTTATATGAAGTTTTGCGGTAGGTACTACATAATATAATTTTTATTTTCTCTTCTGGCTCCTTATGTAGGTTTAGTATTTACCATATATTAAAAACATAAAAAATGAGCCATAACTGTGGTGGCCCCAAGGCAAGGAACAAGCGTGTAATCGTAAACACGACAGATTGCGAGTTCGATTCCTACTCGAATAAATGAAATATTTAATATTTTCATTTATTCACTCTGGTGTCGCCACTCAGTACAAAACGCTTGCGGGATTCGGAGAAAAGTGGAGAGTGGAGTCTTAACACTAGTTTCCCTCTATCTATCATGCTAAATGCGGGATACAGCGTGAAGCTGAAACAAAAAGAAAGTTTTTTTTTTAAATTAACTATCTTCATTAAAACTGTCAGTATCTATCACATAATAAGAAGACAACAATATACTTTGAAAAACAATAGAACGGGACGCGAGGGTGTCGGTGCTCATGCCACAGCATCTGATTATCTGGCATGGCGCGCTTGGATGGCCATTAACGGTGCGTCGCTCGTGTACCGGAAGAGGTTACCCAGCTTGTAGGAATTTCATTAGACTGCCGGAATTCGAATTAAGCTGAAGAGAAATGTCTTTTAAGTTTAGGAAATTTATTTTCTTTTGCATTGTGTGCAATATTTGAAAGAGTTTTTCAACTAATTGTTTCGAATGTTAATGTGAAGTATTGAAGAAATGTATAATACAAGATTTTTTTTGTTTTTTTTTCATCTATTCTTTCACTCTATCCCGCATGTAGCAAAGTAGAAAGAAAGAGCGTAGTGTTAAGACACTCTGTTTCCCAATTTCCGCTGAATTTTGGAGGCATTGAGTATTAAGCCGCCGAACTCAATGCTGCGTTTCAGCGCAGAGAAATGGAAATATTAAATAATGTATTTAATTTAATCGAGTGCCCCTTGGTAAGATTATTTTATTTCAACCACCACACCGTCTCCCCCTTTTTATTAAACTAAACTTTCAATACTGATTCCTGTAGACGTATACCGGGTTTATAATTTGGAAATTAAAGTTGCAAAATCGATTCACCGAATAAAAAGTTCTGAGGTAACAAACATAAAAAAATACATTCAAATTGATAACCTCTTTTTACAAAAGTCGGTTACAAGCAATACTTTTTATATTTCTTCCGACCACAAATAAAACATGTGTATGTTAAGAAACATGTCAAAAGTAAATCTTTTTCTGGAATCTTTATCCCAAGAGAAGCCCCGTCTCAATTCAGATTATAGCCCACATCAGATAAGTATACAAAATGTCTTATTATACTTCATTCAGAATATTTATTTATCGGACGTACCTGTGCTTAAATCAAATACATAAATAATTTATGTAATATAATAATGCCTTTTTGATTATTTATTATATACTTCTATTATATCTATATCTATCATATACTTCTGTATAAAATTATATTAATCTATGAAATAGATATAAAACAAAAAATCACATAACAGATATAAAATTTAGAAGCATTATGTTACATAATCGATATTGTAATAGAGACAGGATAGTTGACGATTAATTTAGTTTATTTAAATATAATCCAAGTGCCAGATTTCTTACTGATTTATCTTTTGTATAAATTTACAGTACAATAACATATTCTACTGTGATTCTTTCCTCAGTTTTGCAGGACATGCTAAAAAATTGCTATCCATATATATCCTGTTACCACATAAGCAGCCTTGGAATATGTGTAAATCTGATAACGCGAAATCCCTCGACACCAAAGCTTTCCAAATATCGATACATCGATAGCATATACGTAAAACCGTCTAAAACACTTTTATTACCAAAATAAATAGCTCATTATATAAAGTGCTCTATTGCTATATAGATAAAGTTTATATTAGTATATTTTTGGGCTAATCTATATTATTTGAGAGGCTTAATGTATTTCGATGATAAATATAAATGTCGTAGTTTCAAATTTTTTTATTATCATCCATTTAGTATTGTTTTCTACTTTTTTTGCTTTTCTTTTTTTTCTATTGTTTTCTACATTTTGTAGAGAAAGTGGAGAAAGTAATTGTTTTGCTATCTTTATCGCTTATTTTACCTAGAATGACGAGATAACTCCACCACTGTGCGGTTTTGTAGGATTTCCTTCGACGCGACACACAGCTGCCGAATGGCCTACCTGCAGCAGTGTTTCCAGGTCGATAGGACCTGGGTATCTTCAAAGAGCGGTCTATCTCTGCCTTAACACTTATCACCAGGTGACATGTACGCTTGTTTATTTTGACTTTTCCGTAAAATAAGATTGTGGTATAAGTATCCGTTTATTATGTTAAAAATATTGTTATGAAAAATATCTACCAATTTTGTAATATAGTAAGCTATTAAAATAAGCATATTATATCAGAATATAGTAGAAACATTGAAGTGAAAATTTACTCTCGCAGTTGTGCGCTTTATGTAATGTAGGTATGTAGGGTAGATTTGGTTTTGCTGTTGAAGCGAGTACGCGTGTACATACAAAAATGCTCTGACACCGTTATGGCACAGCTGTAAATCGTGTATCGCTGTATGTTTTTCTTTTTAATTTGTCCTATTTTAATAACACATCGCGATGTTAAATTGCGTCATTTAATACGAATTTGACCAGATAGTGAAAAATAAATTAATCGGAAAAAGGAGAAAGCTCTTTTGAGAGAGAAATTGAAAAAATTTTGAAAATGAATTTAATGTCAAGTTATGTAAATGTGATAATTAAGTTAACGCACCCGAATAAGAGTGATTTTATAAAAATACTCGTAGACGATACAAGCAGAAGGTCACGTACGCTAGCATCAAGACTTCTAGAGAGCACGTGTGTATAGGGCTGATTGTTGTAGATACGGCAAAAGAGGCTTTCTCCTGCGTGCTTCAGACATAGATAATGCGTGATGACATGAGGTTTACCAGTTCAAATGACGTAGTGGGAATGAGATGGTTGTGGGTTCGATTGTTAATTGGGAGGATATAATATATAATCAGGATATAACTATTTCTACTGCTCGCGCTCACAAGGCAAGCAGGGCGGTGAGATTCGCCACTCACCACGTAATGTATCGAATTCGCTAGGAAAAAGCCTACTTTGCTATATGAGAAATAAAATGTGAAACGTGTACACGTACCCTTACTTATAAAGAATAAATAATCTTTTCATATTTACAATGTTATTTTTACAATAAAATTTCATTTCCTCAAGTGGAAATCGATCTCACAACACGTCGTTGTTGTACGCTTGTACTCCTACGCTACGACTGGCCGCATATAAAAATGACAATTGTTCGAGACCAGTAATTAAGTATGGAAATAGAACTTGATTGACTTATTACACAACATAATTATGTTTACATGACCACTCAAATATGAATGCATTACTATATAGTACATGACAAGTGAGTATACATCAGTAAGTATTGATTTATTGCAATACATATTCTACACAGATTTCTTTTCAACCTCATGACGTATCTCGAATGTCTCAGGGTAAGTAGAGAAAGGCTAGCGTTGAGGTTTCCTTGAGTGGGAATCGAACCAGTCGAGTTTACACTCACGATTATGCCCACGACTGGCCACAAATATATTTTAAACCTAAGTATAAAAGTTGAAATCCATCAGATCAAATTATTTGCACCAAGTTCTATTTTTAACATTTTAAAAGTGTTATTCTACACTTAAAAAATAGTTCTTTTCTTTTAATGATTTACAATGAAATCACACACTAAATCATTTAAATTAAGCGTATATACAAAATTCCTCAACCTTACAAAAAACCTCAATCTTGTGAAGATATCTGCTACAAGATTGAGATGGAAGTTAAATAAAAGCCTTTGAGAAACTCGGTGTTGTATATTGCCGTCTAATATTTCATTATCAACATCTCCAAAGGATCGGTACCTTTGTATTCATGTACAATGTATTTCTTTCATTCTAAAGATTTACCGGAAGGAGGAAATAATAATAGAGATCTTTTGATATTTTCTATGAAAATATCTTTTTACACGACATAGCTATGTAAGCTGACACTCTGGGAACGCCATAATCGAAGAACTAACAAACAAACCGAATTTTGTTTTTCCCTACTCGAGGAAATAAAATTATTTATTGTAATTAATATTTAATGCCTCGAGAATCCGAAAAGTGGGAACGGAGTGTCTTAACACTAGGTTCCCTTTGCCTACATGAAATATATAGCGTGAAGCTATATGCATATATATCTTACACTAAAGACGCCATAGGCCGTACTTGTCCTAGGAAACGTATGGCACAAAAAAAATGACAGATACTTAACTACAGACGAGTATACGAACATCATGTTTCTATGTACATTGTTCTACTACTCATGACGCAGGTAAAGCTTAATATGCCGTGATTGACTGATGGGTCATTTTGGATCAAGCGCGGAACTCAACGCCGCGCTTTACCTCAACACCATAGCGAATGAAAATATAAATTTAAATAAACATTTCATCTCCTTGAGTAGGTATCGAATCCACAACCAGTCGGTTTTACAGTCACTCTGTGTCACGACTTGCTTCAACGCACTTTTAATTTGTAGTAGTTTCTCTTCATTTCGTGGTTTAATTACAGACTAATAATATATACCATACGCGTACATATATATATATGTGTATATACTTGTAGAAATAATGAGTTGCAAGTCACAGTACATACAGACGCAAGTGTTTCCCAGCGTTTAGCGTACAGAAGGCTATAGGCGCTCCGAAATGAGAGCAGACGGTCTCATATTAAACAGACATTACACTGTGTGCCAAAACCGAGAAAGGTCTCCCAAATGAAAGATAACTATCACGAATTTCTCTGTCATGCTTCATTATATATTTAGACTCTCCTGTAGTCTCCTTTAGTCTTGTATACTGAATTTATTTAAGGTCTATTTTTGTCGTTCCAGTCGTAAGAAATGCCGTCGTAAATTGGATATGACCATATTATTTGGGGCTTTTGTGTGTGTAGAATACATATTATAATTTACTTTGTCGCCCATCTATTCCTCTGTCGAGACTGTTTATTTCGAATATCGAAGTGAAAAATTTTATATAATATATTTCAAAGGATTAAAATATTATTAACGCAAGCGCCCGCAAATTTAAATTTGGCAATTTTTACAAATGTTATATCTCAAGTTGGCAAAGTATCGTAAAATTGATACAGAACCCTCTGTAGGTGGGCCCGACTCACATTCGACCGACTTTTTCCACATTATTTAGGCAATAAGAAGCTAGTCATTACACTCCGTTCTCCGTTTTCCGCCTAAGTTCGAGATACTGCGCGTTGAGTTACCAATCAACGCCTCAATTTTTGCTCACCAGAAAAAGGAAAGGAAATAATTAATTCCCACGAGAGGGGATCGATCGCCAATCACGCTTACAATTAGATGTTGTCGTAATGTACCACGAGGGATTCAGGAATTAATCTTGCCTAATATATAAAGTGAGACAGTCGTAGCGCTACGGCACACGAATCTGATTGTAACGCGACGGTTGTGGGTTCGATCCCCATTCGGAGAAGTGAACTATTTATTTACATTTATATTTTCATTTCTTCGCTCTGGTGTCGGGGCAAAGGGCGGCGTTAAGTTCTGCCATTCAAAACGCAATGCTTCCGGAATTCGGCAGAAAATGGGGAACGGAGTGTCTTAACACCAAGGTTCTTTTTTACCGAGCTTTTTTAAACAACATTAAATAAATAAAGTTAATTGATCTACTAACACACTGCCTTGTGTCTAGATATCGATTTTTCGTCTAATATTTATATGTATTGAAGCTTAATTATACCTTGCGGCTAGATAATGCATAAGTAACTGGTATTGTCCACTTGCCCTCAAATCCTTGCAGCGACCTTCATACGTGCTTTTATAGTGATTATTGTCATTACGGTAAAACTTTTTGTATTTTTAACACTACATTGTTCTGATAACTATCTACTAAAAGCTCTTTTATATTTTTGTATTGTGCCTTCACTTTTATATCTCGTACATTCATATTTTTAATATTGAATTAGATAACTAAAAAAAAATGCTGAAAATGAATGGAAATTTCTCTTTTTTTTATCATCTATTTATTTCTATGTGTCATTTTTGTTTAATATAATCCTGTCTCTGTTTACAAATTAAATTTTCTTCAAATAAGACTTAAATTAGCGTGTGATAGCGTGCACATCGTAATTAAAGGTCTTTTACGCAGCGTAGAATAAATCGAATTAAGCATTCATTAATTCAAGCGTCTCTTTGAAGCAGCTCCGTGAACCTAATATAAAATTGTCGGAAATTTAAAAGGGTATATAGAATCTTATTAAAACCTTTTTTTTTAATTATTCCTCAAAAGTTTTTCTGGCACGTCTCGAGATCTTGCAAATGTAGGAAGTTTGTCGTAGCAGAGTTGATGGAAATCGTTTATCTCAGATGCATCTTAGTACATTGATTTTAAATTTGATGCCGTATATTTTATATTTAAGGTTGTTTTTTTTTAATATTATATAATTTTATTTATTAATACATATCTATAATTATTTAACCAAGTTATTTATCTATTTACGAGACATTATCTAACCAGAATGGGACTTTTCACCCTTAGACATTCCCGTTCTTTATGCACCACAAAATTCTTATGGTGAGCTGTGGAGCTCGTGGAAGGGCTTCGTCTCGTTGCTTGATTAGGAAAATGAAAAAAAAAATTATTTCGAGTGGGATCAAACCCACAACCGCCGTATTCAGTTTACAGTCAAATGCTGCGCCACTACGGTTTAAGGAAATAAAAAATATACAGAATGTTAGTACTTATTTATTTTAATTGTATGAAAATATGATTTTCAACAAAATATTTTTTGCTAAGAGCTATTTTTAATTTTTCTTATGGGGCACTTAAGATATAAAAATGAAAACGTCCCAAAGATCTAAAGTAAATGTGGACCTGTTGTTCGTTCACCGAAGTCTAGACAAACAATGGACGCTGCAGCTACTTATGTACCGCTGTCGGGCGTAATGTATATACACGTATTAGTATGAAATTTTTAATTTTTACTGCATTTATATATTCAAAAGATATTATTTTAGTGCGATTGTTATGTGCTACGTTTACATTGGTGGAATTACATTTAAATTGTTTTTAATATTTCTGCTCTGGATATTCATTCTTGTACGGAATGGACTAGTTTAACACTAGGATCCCAGGTTCCCTCTGACTATCATGCTATTTGCGGGATACAGCGTGAAGCTTAAAATTACTACAATTATTTCCCATTTTTTTCGCAATCAAAATAGTAAGATAAGAGTCGGATACATTATGGTAAGTATATATTATGTAGATGCTAAAAAGATATAAGGTTCGAATTCAATTACGGTCATTGGTGTGGAAAATTACGAATTCCACCTAGTTATCGTTGATTAGATTACCCGCTGTCCCCGATTAGTCCCTGACAAACAAAATTTACATAACGCGTGTTTAATATTAGGGTTCTCGTAAATTTCGTATGCGACTATTGTCACTGTATAAATTGTTTGTAGAACGTTTTAGTTTAAACTCGTAAGTTGCTCAGGTGAATTAGATGTCCAAATATCTGTGATTCAAATTTAATTTTTTTTTAAATTAATAACTTTTTTTTGCTAAAGAATATATAATTAAAAATATATATTATAAAATAAAAATATATATAGTATTAATTTGCCATTAAATGTCTTTTATTTTTTCGTAATATTGAGAATAAAATAAAAGATACTCCGATTTACCATTTTGATTTATTAAAGTCAAAAGTATAAAATTTTGTTATCTAATTCGAAACATATTGAAAGTGATTTTCGAGCTTCGGCTTAAAGTCGGCAAGCGTCAAGGGCTCAGTTAGTGACGTGTTTATGAAACGCTGGGAGCGTCAGATAGTCTTCGGGGAGACGCTTTGACCCAAAAAGTTTCAGCATTCACACTGAACTTGTCACATATTTTCACTGTGTTCTTAATATTTTTGTACATAAAGTTACCGAACGTGTGTAGCAGCTGTCACGTTAGGTTGTTCTTGCTTATCGCAAAATTATATTTCTGCTGACCAAAAGTTTTAACGAAACTTTCAGTTAAAATCAAATTCACGCTGTATCCTGTATATAGCAGGATAGACAGAGGGAACTTAGGGTAAAGACACTCCGTTCTCCACTTTTTTTTCACTCTGAATTTTTCCACGCAGTGTGTGTTGAGTGGCGGAACTTAACGCCGGGGTTGTTCTGCCTTGGTGCCAGAGCGAAGAAATAAAAATATTAACAAATAATAATTATAAACGCATCTACCGTACAGGCCGCGGCAACTCATCTATAGCTCCTCTGGTTACTTGGGGTCGTTTGATCATAAATTAGATTTCTGTCTCTCACAAAAAGTTTTGACGATACTTTCAATTGAATTTGTCATAAGCACATTTCAAATCATATTTCATACAATCGTGATTCGAGTGTGCCCCACGCCCGATCACATTTGTCAGTTATGTCGGAAGATTGCCATTGGATTGTCGTTACTGTCAGTTCGTTATCGACAGAACTTGCTTGACGCTGATCGAAACTAAACTAGTGATTAATAGTGATGAGATATGTATGCATATATAGAAGGGAGGGATGATATATATATAAAAATTATAATTCTTTCCCTCGAGTGGGAATCAAACCCACAACCATCGCGTTACAGTCACACGCTTGTTACCCTGCGCCACGACGGCCACTTAATTAATAATTTATTTTGTGTATAGTGTAGTGGAATGTCAGATTCAATATTAAGGATCGACAGTATCGACAAAGCATAGTTAATAATTCGACAAAGTACCCGTGTGCGTGTTTTCAGTGATGTCTGCGCCGCTGATGATCTGTTGATAACATCATGTTCGTAGTTTTGTATGGGAACATGTGAGGGAAATACTTAGTGAAATTACATTCGTATCTGTACGGTGATCAAATAACGCATTACGATGAATGATATTGTTTGTATGTACATTTGTTTCACTTCATATTGATGAAATTTTTGTACAGTTTGATAAAGATTTTTTTAATCTTAAGATTCTGACGTCTTACTGTAAACGTGACATATACATCAAAATTTTACAATTTGAATGCACAATTCTGCTCATTAATTGGATTATGCATAGAATGAAGCCTTAAATTTTGGATTTATTTGATATGAAGTAGGTAGAGGGAATCTATTGTTAAGACTCTCTATTTTTCACTTTCCACTGATTTTTCATGGCATTGTGTGGTGGCCAGGGTTCGCCTTGTTACAAAATATTAAAATGTTAATTTAATATAACAAACAAAAGAATATTATTTAATGTAATATTGGATTCAGGCCAACAACTCCTAGTTTAATTAAGTTATGTTATATGCAAACGTATATAAGACGTATAAAAATGTACTGCAATTTGTATTCTAATATTTATGATATTTTTCTAAGATATTGTAAGTAAACAAACTTCTGTAATAAATAATTGGAAAGGGTTGAAAGGGTTATTTCTATGAGATATTGTAGATCGTTGGTGCTGGTAAACATGAATTAATATATGACGTTCTTCTCAATCATATGTTATAGTAAAAAAACACGTATTTGAAACAATAAATAAATTAAGGAGTTATATGCATTACTAGCGGATCTGGGCGACTTAGTTCGCTAGAACTATACTAATATTTATGAAATTATTTTCAGTATAGGTAGTGAAATTTAACTAGGATTCGCCACACGCTATGTACGGTAGGTGGAGCTGAGTGAATCTAATCCCAAAAAAATATTAATCCCTTGTATTTTTTCTTTTTAGTTTTATAAAGGCGTGGTTTTTGTTTTTTATTATATTTATAGTGTGCGGGATACAGGATGAAGCTAATAAAAAATATATATAATCAGAATAAGTAGTCGTATAGAAAACGGTTATACAAAAATTGTTAATATTAATAAAGAAAATGAAATATTAAATGCACTACATTACAAAGTAATGTGTTCATTTCCTATGTTATTTCATAGGAACGTATTTTCGGAAGCTAGAAAGCCATTTCCCGATGCTCGTAGCTGAATAGGTACTTCTCTACTTCCTTTTGCAGCGCCCGTGGAGCTTTACGCGAAGCTCTATGCGATTTTAGAAATTTTATACAAAATTGTATGCAATTTTATTTCTACTTTCTTTAATGTTTAAGTTCTTTTTTTTTAAAATATACTATTTATCGTCGAGTCTTATTTATTAAGCTTAAGCTAAGAGGTATTGAAATTTAATTTTAACGTAGGAATTTTATTAAAATAATTATTATTATAATATGATATTTCTTTTAAGCTTCCCGTTGTGTCGCGTATCCAGGGTAAGGAAATCTAGTCTTAAGACACTCAGTTCTATATTTCTCGCCATATGCTGGAGACGGTGCGTATTAAGCGCCGGAACTCCACGCCGCACTTTGAATCGACACTGTAGTTCAAAGTTCAAATTCAAAGTTCGCTCTAGCGAAGAAATAAAAGTAATAAATATGGTGTCATAAATTAATAAATAAATATTTTATTTATATATTTATATAGTACTTAATACTTGCTTTATAATATTAACATTAATGTCCATTCTATATGATTTCTAGTCTATGGTTGATACTCTACAGAAACACTATGTCCGTTTGCGTAGTATGCAAACTATCTGTATAATGAAAACTAATTTGTACAGCTCAACTTGTAGTTTTATAGTAGAATACAGGAGTGTATATAACTAAATTTATTCATTTTTTTTGTTTTGAATTTAAATATTTTATATTTTTACCATGTGTGTATTATGTGTATATATATATATATCTGGGATCTTTAACGTATTTTATATTTTCAATTACGAATTATTGTTATTTTTGTAGCTCCACGCTGTATCCCTTTGATAGAATGGTAGGCAAAGGGAAACTAGAGTTAAAACACTCTTCCTATTAAGACACTTCAATCCCTAACTTCCTGCCTAATTTTCGGGGCGTTGCGTGCGAAGTGGTGGAACTCAACACCGTGCTTTACCTCGTCACCAGAGCGAAGAAATAAAATTTTATAAAGGTTTTTATAATACTACGTACATACATAAGTATTAATAGTCGATCGGGCTATCTGTCCTTACAACATGATATTTTTTCCAGATTTCGCTTCTACGTATACTCAGCGTACGCGGAGAGGCGGACGGTGGCCGCGGTGCGTGTCGTCGCTGCGACGAAAACGCGCGGCGCCGATCCCGTGTTCTGTCGTATATGGCTGGCTGATAACCGCACGCTCACTCTCAAGGCCCGAGTCAAGGTTTGTTTTCCTGTGTTTTATATTATATTCTTGGATTGTATAAACTCAAGAAAATGAGACTTATGTTGTATACTCATTTATTCCCTATGGTAACGAGGCAAACTTCAGTTTTAAATTCCGCCACTTAACTCTGAATGCGGCGTTGAGTTCTGCCATTCAACTCGCAATTCCTCCAGAATTCGGCAGAAAGTGGGGAACGGAGTGTCTTAACAGCGAGATTCCCTCTGCCTACCCTGCTGTGCGCCGGATACAGCGTGAAGTTGATTTGTTTATTTTTTTAATTAGTGCGTTAGAAAGAGGCCTGCAATTGCAGGTAGGTCTGGCTTAGCAGTGTAAGTGATAGTGTTGATGTCTTTTATAGGACAATGTAATCAATACATTTTTAAGTTGTTAATAATATATTAAAGAGTTGTGAATTGCTACACAAACGCGGTCTGACATTTAAAAATTTCTTTAACTTCAATTCTACTAATACTTTTTTTACGAGAAAGTAAAGTTTTTATACTTTTACTTTTTTAGTATTTTATATAATTTATATTACATAAAAAGGTTGCTGTCACTGAAATTTGAATGCGCTAGAAGACCATTAGATTAAACTGCACTTAAGAAAGTTTCTTAGATCTATGACTATTTGTAAGTCCCTCGAGTCTCGACTAGCAGCTACTTAAAGTTAGAAGCTTAGAGTTGGCTTCTAAAGTAAGATGGGACTTGGAGACCTTAATAGCTGTGCAGCACTAATTGAAAATGGCGCGGGATACGGTGTCGAGCTGAATAAAAAAAAATTGCGTGAAGCAGAATTTTAAACACTCACGTTAAAGTAGGTTGTAATTATAAATTCATACCAATTTATTAAGGGAACACGTTAAAATATGTACTCATTAAACATAGTACGGAGGGCTGAGTTCAAATTAATAAAAAGCTCAAGAATATATTACTAAAAGAATTTTAAATACCAAGCTAAACTGCACTTTGTATGAATATTCTCATGTGCTCTACTCTTGTTATCGTATTAATTTCGTTTTATACTATAATATATAGGATAGTATGCGTCAGTCGTGGCCCATGGAGGCAAGCTATGGCGATGGGCACAAACGTATGAAACCTGGTTGTGGGTTCTATTCTC
>JBAIZZ010000249.1:1596180-1628977 GCA_037355905.1 Heliconius aoede | reverse complement strand
TTCCGCCATTCAACAAGCAATGACTTCAGAATTCAGCAACAAAAAGGAAAAAGAGAGCGGAGTGTTATAACATTAGGTTCCCAGCATCTCTCTGCCCATCCTGCTATATGCGAGATACAGTGTGAAGCAAAATATATATATATATATAAAATTTTATTATAATTATTAAAAATACTTACGCTAAGTAAATTAAGAAAAAACTTTTTTTATATGCTTTGAAAGAGAAATTTCTTTCAAGCTGTACATAAAAAAGGCATAATATTAAAATACAGATGTAATGCTGCGACACTACGTCTGTAGTTAAAGTTATTAAAAACTGGTCTAGACGTATAAATTTTTTTTTCATCTTCCGGATCATTTTTGCGTCGTTTATGGGCTTAAATTACATATTTAAAGCTGAAATGTCAGTTTGAGGTTTATAAAAAACTATATAAAAATAACATCATATAAAAATACAAAATATTTTTTACTTTTCTAAGCAAGCACTGGTTTTTTGTCGAGTTTTTTTACACGCAAGTGGTTTTTTTTATCGAACTTATATATATATATATATATATATATATATATATAACATGAAAATTACGTAGAAAGATCTTCGTTTTAAACATTTTAATCAATTTTTTAGGGTTTCTTACTTTTTAAGGAAAAAAGAAACCCCTATTATCACTTTGTGGTCCGTCAGTTTGTCTATCTGTGTGTCTGTGTGTCCGCAAAGACCATTTATCTCAGGAACGCTTGGAGATATCGATTACTTTATATATTATCTAGATCTTCATACTTTTTCAACAAGTATTTACATACGAAAGTATAATAAACAGGACTCGATGGCAAAATAAAAGTAGCTCAAGCTTGCAGATTAAATCCGGACAAACGGCGAGGCGGTTTGGAAAACAAAATTTATCTTTTGTTACAAAAAACAATTTAAAAGAATAATAAGATGATGAAGTGTTTTCGAACTCTATCGTTTTAGAAATTTAACAATTCTTCTTTGTATTGGGAATAAAAAAATAACTTCATGCTGTGTCCGGTACACAAGGTAGATAGTTGGCACCTCGACAATGTTCAAAGGTTTCCACCCAATTTTTGAGACATTTTGCTTGTCAAGTGTTAAAAAGAACTCATAGCCGCGATTTGCCACTTCACTTTTGCGAGAAAATGAAAATAAATATTTCATTTCCCCCGATGGGTGTCGAACCCACAGCCTGTCGTGTTCACAGCCGTACGCCGCCGCCGTGACATCTCAGAGTGTAACTATAACATAATTAACACAGGAATGTAATTGGTGAACTCGACTTAACAAAAGACCTCGTCCACATCTACATAGTGAACGGAAAACAAAGTATGAAGTATAACGAGCATCGTACCCTTTGTTTCTTTGGTACTGAAGGAGTCATCCAGCTTTTAATCTGTCCATCTTTGAACTTTGACATTTTCTAGGTTAATTAAAATCTCTTCACTATCTTAAGATGTCTTTGTCTCAAATCGTTATTCTTCTTGAATACTGGCACTAAACAAAAATAAATTTTCAGTACACTTCTGAAAGTAACTGTTAACTGTAAGCCTACCCATACGTTAACATAGGTAGATGTTGAAGAAACTCTTTTTTCTTTACACTTCTTTACACATATAATACAAATATTTTATACAGAGTGTTTTTACTGTCATTGTTGTACAGTGGATTGAGAAAATGATTTATTTAAATTATTTTCATTATTCTGCTATGACTTAGCCATTTTTCGTAACCCCTGGCACATCTTTATTTAGCTTCACCATGTATCCCGCAGGATAGGAAAACCTGTCGTTTTAACATTTCTGTTTCTCACTTTTCGCCGAATTGCTTGCCCCCTTACCAGAGTGATTTAATTTTTTTAAATAATCCATTCTTCCGCGTAGAACTCGAACCCTCAACCACCGCATTTTCAGTCATGCTTGTGTCTTCCTGCGCCACGAAAGGCTCTCTACCACTCAGCACACAATACATACGCAATTCCAGTAAAAAATGGAAAATGGAAAATTTTGACTCAAGGTTTTCTCTGCTTACTCTTCGATATCGTTTAAGAGTCACGATCACTACAACTCAGTATGGAACACACGTTATTAATATTTCTTTGAAACATTTTGATTAATAATTTTGAACTTTTACATTTCATGAGCTTAAAATAAATAGTAAGATAAAGGTTAATGAATAACATTAATCATAATTTTTTTCTCTTTGCAAAACACTTTAATATTTATTAGTACTTATAATATTATTTGTACTTATAATATTCTCAGAATATTTATTTTGTTCACGCTGTCGCACTGTAGTGGGACAAGTTTGTGACTATAAATGCGAACGTTGTGAGTTCAATTCCCATTCAGACAATAAATTATTATTTCTTAATATTTTCATTTCTTCGCTGGTAACAAGGTAAAGCGTGGCGTGGGATTTTGCCACAATTAAAAATAAATATTTTATATATGACAAAGTTATATAGAAAATATATATAAATGGCAATTGTATAGCTTGGACATTCGTTCAATGCTTTTTATTAAATTGATAGGTTTTAATAAAGAGTGGAATAAGTATGTTTTATTTATGTCAACAGTTAAAACATGTGAAAATTTGACACTAGCTTCTACGACAGAATGTATTTTGTGATCAAATAGAAATAACACCACCTTTTTCTTATTAAATAATCAATTGTAGTGTATATACATACATATGTATATATAATATTTAAATAAGTGGACGCCACGTTTGTGTCTCTAGTATATATATATTATAAAAAAAAAGAATGCATTCGCGATTTAGCAGACGAAGCCGCAAGCGGATCGCTAATATAATAAAAATATGTATTAATATTATACTCATGTTTATATTTCATCAACACTCAAATATTTAACATAGTATATAATAAATGAAATAAAAGTAAATTAAAATGGAAACGTAACGAAATGAAAGAAAGAACAAATTTCTATAGTTGTATTTATAAGATGGATGTTTGCCTTTTACATTTCGCTCCACGTATCGCCCGAGGCGGCGCCGCTCTAAAATTATAGGACCGACCGTCGCAAATTACACCATACAAAACAAACAAGAACATCTTTGCAATATTAATTGAGCAAAGTACTTCTATTTGTATGAAATTATATCGTAATTACAATATACAGTAGAGACAAATATGCGTCCTTTTCATACAAAAGTTCTGTCAACGTTCAAAAAGCACTGTGGACTTTATGTACGCTACGAAAATTAACAACTCGTGCATGCGTCATTAAATTTTTTTTTCTTTTTTACTTTTCACTAGTGTAGAAAAAATAAGAGGGTTTTTATGCAAGAAATCTCAGTCTGTTTTACAGTTTGTTAAAGAAAATAGGTTAAACTACAAAGGATGATCTCATACGGGTATTCTGTTCAGTATAATCATGTAGGATTAAGTTTAATGAATATTTTTTATGAAACAAATGGCTCGACGGAAAATGAGAGAGAGTTTAAAATGAGGAGAGAAAGGAGTTAACACTAAATTCCTTCTGTCTACCCTGCTGTGCATGGGTCTATTTTCATATTTACTTATGAAATATAAATATTGAATTACATGAACTATGCAGGAAAAGCAATTTTCTAAGTCAGTTACACTCAATAGCAATAAACCAGCCCACAAGTATGAATATAAATAATATTTTTCTAATCTAATCGGATAAATTTCTATTTATATTTCACATTTTATTACTAAAACTCGGTAAGTACAGCGCCCGCATAACCCGTTAATGGTTCAGGTGCGTTAACATAATTTTTTCTCACTTTTTTATCGTAAGCACTCCGCTTACGGTTGGTTTCATCCATAAATTTTTCTCTGCCTCAATTATTTTTTATACTTTTTCTCTTACGCGGTTCTCCGAGTCCAAATTTTAATTAACCTTTGCTTAAAAGGAATATAATTACACCGACGAAATTAAATTTTATACAAGAACTAAATTGGTTTTCTAACGCGAATATTTAGGTTATTTCACTAAGCTGTACATTCACGTTGCGTTTGTGACGTTACTGCGTTTTTTGTGCATAGATATATATTTTTTTTCAGCTTCACGCTGTATAGGAGGGGCCAAGGGAGCCTAGACCTAGATTAAATAAAGTATTAAATATTTCATCTCCTCGAGAGGAAATCGAACCCACTAACTGTCGCAAGGAGAGACAATAAACGTCTTTATTAAATGATGAGTATATTTATATATATGTATTATCAGAAAGTTTTTACAATATTAAAATTTGATTTATATTCACGACAATAGTAGAGAATAAAGTAAAGCTCAATTTTATATTTTTTTTAGACTTTCAAATGGTATAAAAATTTAGATAACGAAAAAATTTAAAATCGCATTTAGCAGGTGTACTCTAAGCTATTTTTGAGCGTGCTTATATTATTCAATGGAAATAAAAAAAATCATTTTCAGAAATATAAAGTTAATTTGCATTTAAAAAGATAAGACTTTTTTAATATTAATAATTTTATTTGCCACTAAATGTTAAAATTAAATTCTACGGGGTGGACAGACGGTTATACAAACACTGCGTGCTGGGTTGCCAATATCACGAACCACACAAGAGAAACATATATAAAACAAATACATATATTCTCTATATAGAATTTGTACCTACAGTCAATCGATCTAGTTACGCGCTAGTTCTGTGTCAATGATACTATTGTTTTTTCCACGCATGCATAGAATATTTTTATATCTATTTTATATTCAGTACCTCGTTGTCTATTTACTTGTTATGAATTTGTAAGCAATCATATTCGATAATGTTATATTTATTTTTAAGTTAACAAAATATATCCTAAATACATAACAATGTATCGCAAATTATTATTCCATCGAGCTTTCTAGGAATATAAACACATATTTTCGTTGGCCTATTAAGATTATAAGATTATCTAGGAGCCGTCGTAGCCCAAGGGTAAAAGCGCGTTACTGTACTGTCACGGTCGTGGATTCAAATACCAATAAAACTGTCGAAAATTCTTCGGAAGTCCTCTTCACGATGTACTCTGCAAATACATTTTTTTAAAATAATTAAATCATCCTTTTTTTTCAACACTTTTTTAATAATATAATGAACGTAACACTTCTTTATAAAGTGCTTCAGAAGATACCTAATTACCATCAAGCATAAGTGAGTCTGCAGCTTCTAATTTACTAGGAGCAAGTTTTCACTAAAAAACAAAAAAAAGCTGAGTAGCAATACGGAAAGTGGAAAAGTTTTATAAATAATAATGAATTTATAATTAGGTAGCCTTTTAATAAAGGTCGTGCGGCATTTTCCCTTTGATAAAGTTCCCAGAGGGAAACTTACGAAGTCTACTTCCGGTTTTTCTTCAAAGTTTTAAAAAGGAGTGTTTCCTCGCTGTAAATAACGATTTTATAAATAATGAACATGAAGTGATGTGATCGTTAACTAAAAAAAGTCCTTAATTTATTTCTAAGGAAAACGGAAGAAAAGATAGAATTATAAATCAAATCTTTCTTTATGATCATACTATCTTGAGACCATTGTGGCATACAAGCAGCCTCTGACTAAGCGCGATACAAAACACGACCACTCAACACACAATGTCTATAAGGGTAAAAAGTGGAGAATGGATTCTTAACACTAAATTATCTGAGCCTCCCCTAATGTGCTAAATAAATTAACAAATATTTTTCTAACATTTTCTCATATTGAGGTCGTAGTGGCGCAAGGTGGATTCGATTTCCACTCAGTGGAATGAATTATTATTTATTAATATTTCAATTTTTTTACTCTGGTATCAAGGCAAAAGCGAAGCAAAGCGAATTCAACGTACAATACCTCAAAAATTCGACCGTAATTGAGGAACGGAGTGTCTTTACAGTAGGCTCCCTCTGCCTACCCTCTTAAACGCGAGATACAGCGTGAAGCCGAAAAAAACATTACTTTATTTTTATAGTGAAAATTACCAGTCGCTATATTAACATAAAATAAGGATGGTATCACGTTATGATATATTATACATAGTATACCATTGGAGAGACGTAAATCAAATAGTACAGCCTCAATATAATTTACTAGTTAATAATATGTGACAATTCTGACTTTGGGTATTTAAATATATTAATTGTATATTCTATATGATAAAATCATATTATGAATACAATATGATTAATATTATATATTTACAGATTATAGGCTAACGCTATATGCGTAGGCAGACAGAACCAAGGTTTAAGACCTTCGAGAGTCCACTTTCCATCGAATTCTGGAGGCATTACGTGTTGAGCGGGTCAAAGTCGCACTTCGCTACGGTTCCAAAGCGAAGAAATATTAAATATTTTATTGACTCAAGTGGGAATCGAACATCGATTATGCCCTACGAAACAACTGGCCTCTTAGAGTAATAATAATAATCTTATATTAAACTAACATTAGAAATATCGAATATTTCCTCATATCATAATTCACATTGAAACGTTAACGTTAAACGTTGATACATTGTTGGTTGGTTATTCTAAAGTTTAAGCACGATTTCATGTAATCCAACTTAAAATAATAATTGTTTAGAAGCGTACCGCTGGCTGAGGAAAGTTGTGGACTGACAGCGATGGATGATGACCTCGTTCAGACAGTTCTACTTTATTAACGGAGCTTTCGAAGTAGTTCAGGCGGCAACCTAGTTGAACTTCGACTGTGGTTTTTTAATTCATTCACGTCTCTCTAATTTTTTAGGTTACCCTTATATTATAATGATTGAGAACTAACCCGGAGTTAGGGAGTAACTGTAGATGCGACGGTCCCTCTATCGCTGCTGGGGAAATTTATAACTTTTTATATTTTTTTAATTACTTTCCTGCCGTAATAATATGAAAAATAGCGTGCAATGTCAATAAAATATGTTAGAAAGTGGTTGAAATATTTTTAAGTAATTTTATTTGAGTAATTGAATATTGGAACCTTCTATTGGAAACTTCTATTTAGTCTATAATTCATTTTTTGAACCAAAAGCAGCATGTTTATACGTTATCTTATTATGTTATTAATATTCCTGAATGACTATTAAATTTTCAACATGAGGCCTGCTGACGAAAATGTTTACCACTTAATATAATCAAATATGATTCTGAAGGAAAGAAATACTAGAATTTATATATTGTGTCTTACTAACTCTGCAAGTGTGGCCACAAACGTAAGACTGTAAAACGTAGCGGTTAAAACGTAGTGGGTTCGATTCCAACTGAAATATTTTCTCGAGGCAACACGCAGTGCCTTATGAAACGGAGCGTTTTAACTCTAGGTTTGCAAGTTCTTTCTGCTGACTCAATGTGAAGCTAAAAAGAAAAATACTTTTCTTTTTTTAAATTTGCTGGCCTATACCTATAGAAGTATAGGCCAGCAAATTTTAATCATGTATTTAATAATAGAGATTTGATTTATAATATTATTTTAGAATAACTTATTTAGCAAAATAATAATCAATAGCTACGAGTATTTTAAAATGTTATTTAAGCCTATTGTTGAAAAGTAAACGTATATAAAGTTATTCTGATAGGAATTTTAATTAGTGCACGACCCCGGATTTTGGCAGAGTAAATCATTTTATTGGATATGCGAGGAATTCTAGAGAGAAATTTATAGAAATAATATTTTATTTATTTATTTATAATTCATTGATACTTTGCGTTTTGAAGAAAATATTTTTTGACTAGTGGTCGTTCAGTTCATGATTTAAAAGAGAAAAATCTGGACCAACGTTTGATCAACACGCAATGCTTCCAGAAAGTGGGGAGCAGAGTGTCTGAACACGAGGTTCCCTCTGCCTATCCTGCAGTGTGCGGGATACAGCGTGAAGCTGATGTGATTTAACATTTGAACAGAATATCGCTTAGCTCTTAGAGCAAGAACTGTCTTCACAAGGCGACATTACTTGATCGTGAGCTATCCAGTCACCGATGGCCTGGACCTTAGGTCTCGCCACTTTTTAATAGTTTAAACATGTATTTAAAAAACATTCAGCTAGCGTCCCACGCAGGGGCAAGGGCGTGTTACTGTAAACACGACGGTTGTGGGTTCGATTCCTACTTGAGGAAATGAATTACTATTTATTTTCAATTATTTTCATTTCTTTGCTCTGATAACAATATAAGGCGCGGCGGTGAATTCCACCGAGTTTCGGGAAGTGATGAATGGAGTTTTACTGTTAGTCTTAAGTTCCCTCTGCCTAACCTACTACTTATGCTGAATATTTTATTATAAATCATATTTAAACTAGCATTATATATATATATATATATATAATAATAATAATAATTTACTACCCATAGACAACATAATGATAGTCATGAATATATTACCATAATTTCACATTTCTAGCCGCATATTGCAACCGATCCCAGATTGTTCCAATAGATTGAAGAGACCGCTTTGATATTTGCATGTACTAACATTTTATTGGATATTTCCATTTAACACACACGTGTGGTTACACTTCTACTATCGTAATTTGTAACTCTATTCAGCACCACGCTGTATCTTGCGCATGGACAAGAGGATGGACAAGAGGATGGAGGCAGAGGAAACCTGGGAACCTAGCGTTAAGACACTCTGTTCTCATCAAGACACTTTCGTTCTCGTTAAGACACTTCCCCACTTTAGGCCAAATAGTATATTAATTATTATCAATAGCTAACAGAATGAGCAAATAAACTCGACAGGGAATCAAATCCATAATATATATAAAAGGCCATGAGGCCTTCTATGAATATGCTAGACGATGTAAGATTAAAAGCTTATGTAACTAATATCTATCTAATTTCATACATTTGGAATATGCAAACGTAGATCTATAATTAGATATATCTATATTTAGTAAAATGGCTACGACTGCTCCAAATGTACATCGTTTTCTTATTCAAATTTATATATATATCCCAGACTAGGTAACGAATACTGCTGTTAATATCTAATATTGGGTATCGGGCTGGAGACGTAGAGCGTCTGACGTCCATTTTATATTAGAGCAAAGATTGCCGAAGGCTAGAAATGGCTCAATTTATTTTATGCAATTTTAACGACCAGGGACGACAGAGCACTATATATTATGAGAGACATTTTGTATGGATAAAACATGTCATTATTATAATTATAACTCTTCTTTTATAAGAGCGAGAAATATTTATGTAATTGAGGCAAAATGCAGCGTCGGGCTCAGCACCAGTCAACGCGAAAAGCTTCCAGAGTTCGGCGGAAAGTTAAAATCGGAGTGTCTTAACACTGGGTTCCCTCTGCCTTCCCTCCGATTTACGGGATTACAGCGTGAAGTTGAAAAAAACAAAGTATTAAATATGAAATAAATTTCTACAATCATATCTAGGATCTGTCTTTGTGCAGGTTTTATTTCTAAGATTTCAAAGCATGTTTTTAATCTACTCACAGAATAAGCTGACGTATAAAAATCGTTACATACAAAAATAAATTCATACGCGCTCAAACGAGCATAATGTACACATACATAACTGTAATGAAAATGAAGGAAATGTCGATAATGTAACTTTTATTGTGACTTAACATTTCTACTTGCTAATTATAATATATTTTTATTTAACTTCACCTGTATCCCGCATATAGCAAGTTATGAAAAGGGAAACTTGTCTGAAAACATTCCGTTCGTATTGAGACACTACTATTTCCTACTTTCTGCCCAATTCTGGGAGAATTGTGTGTTGAGTGGCGGAACTCAACGCCGCGTCTTGATTTAGTACCATAATGAGAAAATGAACATATCAAATATTTCATTTCCTCGACCGGAAATAGAACCTACAGCCTATCTCGTTTACACTGGTGCTAATGTGTACCTCCCTTTATCTCCAGAAATATACTGTAAGCTTCTGTTTCTTATACTACAACTTGTTCATTGAAAGACCATATCTACTGCTTATGTTTAAATTTATGGCATCTTTTAGTTTTCTATTTCCACTCTACAGCTGTATTTCTTTATTTGAAAAGTGATAACTTATTGTGATAACAATAAAAAAGAGTTCGCCTACTCAATACGGTATGTCTCGAAAATTCGACGGAAACTGGGCTAAGAAACGGAGTGTTTGAACATTTGCTTTGCCAAGCGAAAAAAAAATCTAATTAATAATGCTTTTCTAGTGATGGTGTTGGGTGATGGGACGGCGCGGCAAGCGCTGCGGACGGCGCTGGCGTGCCTGCTCGTGGGGGCACTCGCACCAGAGCGCCTGGAACCTTGTTCCGGAAGCCCCCTTTGTTCCTGTCGCGTAGCTCATATGTCGTGCACCGCTGTACCTCTGCATAGGTTCCCAGGTAAGAAATAAAAGAAGTTTATTCACTCGTGTGCATCAATTGTAATTTTATCTATATACTTTTATTTAGTGGGGAACGGAGTGTTTTAACACAAGTTTACCTCTGCCTAACCTGCTGTGTGCGGTTGCAAATACATCGTGAAGCTGATTCATAAGGCTATGAAAATAATAATTGTGTTACAATTATTCAAATAACTAATAATAACAAGTATATATCGATATATATATATATATATATCGATACATCAAAATTAAATTCATAAACAGTAATTAGAGTGAAGATATAAATACTATTTTGTATTGAATCTATTCATTCGGTTGTATAGTGGTTTATTATTTACTATTATAATTAATGTATCATTTACAATTGCTTCGTGTTTATTTAAATAATACTGTTTATATTATATATTACCTTGGTTATTTTAATAAAAGACGTCCGTTACGGTATAAATGTATTATAAAACTGAATCTACAAACACTTAGAAATAAGTATTCATAATGACTTAAAAATAGATAATGTGTAACGTTGTTTTTTTTTCCTCGACGGACTCCTAAACTACATTATGTTTTTTATATTGTGCTGTCATTAAAAATTATTTGAGAGAGAAAGAGAGATTTTATTTCATTAAATATATTATAAGAACTGTTATCAAATTTAAAGTTTTGTATATCAAAGTTTAAACAAGAAATTTTATAATGAAGTAAAGTAAAATATTCTCAGACTTCCACAGAACTTGCCCATGTTGCCCAAGAAGACTATTTTTAGCAAAATATTTGTATTAAGTAGAAATTGTTAAAAAGCTCTTAGCTCTTTTATATTTTATACAACATTTATATTTGAATTTCCAATGGCAATCATATATGTCATAAGCTTAAATATCATCCACTCCACCTGGATACGTGGCACTTTATTACTGTACGGTTTCGTAGGAACTTCCTTCCATCCGCCACGGAAATGTGGAATAGCCTACTGGTTTCCAGGTCGATACGACATGGATAACTTCAAAAAGCACGTTAAAGGCCGGCAACGCACCTGTTGCTCCTCTAGTGTTGCACGGGGTCGTGGGCGGCGGTGATCACTTTCCATAAGGTGACCCGAACGCTGGTTTGCCTTGTCCTCTCCTATAAAAAAATATATAATAAAGTATATGTTTACATGCAAAGCAGGTGCAGCACTTTATTAGATTACCTGCTTTTTTCTTTAAGCATTTTCTATTTTTTATCTACTTTTATCATTTAGGCAGAGAGATTTAAGATCTAGATCTTGAAGTTGTTCCCTTGAATTTCAATACCTTATGTACTTACAAAAGTAAAAATATAAAGTGTAATATTTTTTCCTAATAATAATGCATGTTGTAAGTAAAATTCTTAAATATTATTTGATACTTTGTATGATTTACAATATATCAAAATAACAAAAACTCCATTTCCCAAATAAAAAAGACACATATATTCTCAATTTTGTCGAATGTAATACTAAACAAGTCCATTCAATAACGCCATTCATATTAAAAGCGAACTTTTTTTCAATACATTAAAAAAATAGGAAAAAAAAGGAAATGAATGGAAAACTGCCGGAACTGCCATTTAAAATTTACAGGGCTTGTGGGAAAAAATTGATTGATTAAAGAATCAGACCCGTCTGTTAATCCGTCTGTTACACAGCCATTAACCGATATACTCACTCACCACTTTATATAATTAATTGTTCGTTAATAATTCTTTTTTCGGCATACTTTGCGAAAAATTCATATAGACTTTAACGTCGACGTAAACTTGTCTTGCAGCGCCTCATAAGAACAAAAATATACGTATCGACAAACATATATTTACACGTACATCCCTTTACGCAGTCGGGTAAGTGGAAATTAAAATTCACCCTGTCAATGCTGCCACGTTTCAACTACAAACCAATACTCTTTTAAGCTGTCTATGTCAGTTACAAAAATAGAATTTTCCCAATATATATTTTATTTGAAAAGAGATTTATTTTCAGAATGGCCACGAATAGAGTTGCAACATTTGGACATAAGTATGTCCAATCTTGAAGTAATATCAGAGAGTGCGCTGGACGGGCTGCGACTCCAAACCTTGGTCCTCGTTGCGAATAGGTTACATTATATCGAATCACATGCGTTTAGGTAAAGAACATTAAATTTAAATTATGTATTACAAAATTAATTTTAATTTTATATTAAGTAAAATGTTTTCACTATATTATTGCAGAGGAATAGTAAATCGGGACAGTTGAGGGTTTCATTCTCGCTACTATTTCCTGTTTTCATTTCTTTGCTCTGGTAAGTGTCTTAATACTAGGTTCCCTCTGCCTAGTATATGCGGGATACAGCGTGAAGGTTAAAAAGAAGAACCTTTTTACTTACATTACTAGTAAACATTTTTATGGTTATTTTGTTTCAGTTCCATGGCTAATACTTTGGCTTCATTGGATCTTGGGTACAACGAATTTACCGAAATCCCCGAACAAGGCCTAAAAGATTTAAAAGTTCTTAATTGGTTGAACTTACAAAAGTAAGTTTATATCTTATCATGTTTTATATACACAGGCTTTATTTACATTATTTTCAATTCATATATTTTTTTCTAGCAATTATATAGCGGAAGTGAGCCCCGATACCAGATGGCATCACTTGGAAAGTACACTGACGAGTTTGTCTCTGAGCAATAATCAAATAACTCAATTGACATCTCAAGCACTTGCATCCTTGAGTCACCTTTTGCAACTGGATTTAGAAGGCAATTACCTCCGTTCAATCTACTCAGATTCCTTACCATCCTCGCTGACTGTCTTAAAACTGTCAAACAATTTCCTTCATGAAATATCCTGCGATTTAATTTTCAACCTTCCTAGATTACAAATGTTACACATGAGGCATAACTCCATATGCTTCGACGTTAACTCTACCAGTGTCAGTAATAAAACAAAGAAATTAGAAAAATTAGACTTAAGTAATAATAATATCAACGACACATCTGAGATACTCATATTTCGCGAAATGCAAATTAGACAAATAATTTTAGATTTAAACGAACTGACAACAGTGCCACGGCTGTTATATACAAACAACAGAATAGAAAGATTGTCTATATCGTATAACAAACTGAACTCAATATACCGAGATGTATTTATTTCACTTAAAAACTCTCTGGAGCACTTGGAAGTGGAGCACAACGAGTTGACACATTTACCGGACAGTTTGGCGCAGGTCGCGCGACTGCGACATTTATCTCTTGCTTACAATCAATTGGAAGAATCGCCCTCACTTCCGAGCCGAATACAGACGTTATCGCTGGCCGGCAACTTTTTAACTTCCCTCCCATCTACACTGCAAACTCTCGAGCCGGGTTCCATTAGATATCTCGACTTAAGTTACAACAGGATATCTAATTTGTTACCGAATGAATTCCGGGAATGGTCTTATTCTCTTGGCACCCTCAATCTAAAAGGCAACAGGATAGCTCAGATATATAAAAACGTTTTTCCTGTAAGCATGCCAGTAAAAGAGATTAACTTGAGTTTTAACGATCTTTACTATATACATCCACAATCTTTTTCTAACTTAACGGGATCTCTCCACGTGTTGGAATCGTCTGCAACTATATTCAGTAGCTATTTCCCATTCGAAATGGACGACGGGTTAGAAAATCTTAGTTGGTTATCGTTTGATAATAACGATTTTCACATACTTAAATTGTCAGAAATCTCGTTATTTCCCAATTTAAAATATTTAAATTTAGATTACAATAGAATTGTAGAGATTACTGTCGATGTCGCGTATTCTAATGTTTCTTTGTCTCTAAACAATTTAAGAATATCTTATAATTTTCTGAGTTCTATACAGGCACAAACATTTTCACATGTACCCGAGTTGAGAAACTTAGATTTATCCTATAATCGTATCAATAACTTGACTAAGAACAGCTTTATGAACTTACCTAACTTAAGATATTTATCTCTCGCTGGTAACTTGATCAATTCCGTAGAAGTGGAAACATTTGTTAATTTACCGAAACTTGAAATATTAGAGCTCCAAGGTAACAACTTAACACATTTATCGCTTTACTCCTTTTATAACGTGTCGAATTCCTATATTACATTTACACTTAATATTAGCAAAAATAGCTTACAGCATATAGAAGGGGACGCTGCAATTTCTATAAATATTTTTGATGGGTCATACAATAGTTTTCATGAGGTGCCAAATATGTTTTTTCTCGCGATTGAATCGACGGTAAGACAGATCATATTGTCCCATAACAAGTTAACTCACGTCTCAGGCGAGGCGTTTGGGCAATCTGTTCACTTGGAAATATTAGATTTGCACAGAAATAGCATAAGCGTTATAAAGAGAAAGTCATTTACGGATTTAATGTCCCTACAAATACTAGATCTCTCTTTCAACTCTATATATCAATTGTCTGTGGAGCAATTTTATAATTTACGTAAACTAAGATATTTAAAAATGGACCACAATAATTTAAGGCTTCTTCCTAGGGACGTATTTAAAAATACAGTTATTGAACACTTAGATTTAAGTTTTAATGAGATTTCATTGTTCCCAGTGACAGCGCTCTCTCAGATCGGCTTCACGTTACGTTACCTCGACCTGTCAAACAATAGAATAGAATATTTGGATAGTAACATATTTCGCAACACACAGTTCTTGTCGAATCTGAACTTGGGGCACAACTTATTGACAGTTTTATCTGATAACACATTTTCATGTCTGGGAGCTTTGCGACTATTGGACCTCAGCTTTAACTCTATTAAAGCAAACTTTAAGGAATTGTTTCATAACCTTCCCAACTTGAGGCAGCTGAATCTGGCAAATTTAAGTTTAAAATCAGTGCCTTATCTACCTTTAACAAATTTGACGAGTCTCAATCTTACTTCAAATTACATTAGCAGTTTTAAGGAGACTGACGTTAAGCGTCTAGTGAATCTGCGCCACTTAGATCTAAGCCACAATCGTCTTACCTCTCTAGTGCCAAAAATGTGGATTCATATGAATAATTTAAATATTCTAGATATTTCCTACAATCCTATCATAAGATTAACGCCAAATAGTTTTAAAAACTTATATAATTTATCTTATTTAAATTTAAACGGACTACAATACTTGGATGCTATCGATCAGGATTCTTTCCGTCCTTTGATATCTTTACGATCGTTACACGTTCAAACTTGGTCAACAATAAATCGCTCTACGTTCCGTCTCGCAAATATCACTTCCTGTCTCCCATCCTTACACAAGTTGGTGATACACTGGAACGACGACGTCATGGACACACAATTGCACGGAATAGAATCGAGAAGATTACGATATGTGGAAATAAGGGGGGCTAAACTGAAAAGAATATTAGATGACGCATTTGAACCGTTCAAGAATAGACAAGAAATATTTATTCGTATAAGCGAAACGTCTATAAGTAAATTACCAGCGGCATTTATGAAACATCTCTCGCAAGTTCCTCAACTAGGTATCGACGTCAGCCACAATCAAATATCGAGGCTTGATCCGGCGGTCTTCTACCCCAATTTCACAAGCTGGAGTCACGTTGCAACTAAATTGCTTTCAGGTATATTATGCTCATACAGTATAGTGTAATATTTATTCAATATATATATATATATATGTTAAGGTTATTATTATATATTTTTATCATTGATTTTTTTTTATTAAGAAAAACAACATCCACTAGCTCAAAGGAGACTTTTTAACGTTTTAATTAGGTTATTTTTTTTAAATTGTCCTTTATAGTGAATTTATTTCTGATTATACACAAATTTACTTTGACATAGGGTTATTGTAATTTTTTTATTATTTTTTCCACTTTCATTATTACACATTTTACTTCATTATATCTATCATTCTATATCACTAGTATATTATTATAATTAGCCCTGTCATAGTAATTGTTTATAAGTTTTTTATAAGTATAAGTTCTTAAATATAAAAAAAAACAAATAAGCTTACAAGAATTACCTGAAGTAGGAAGTAGCTGGGCATAAGAGTAATATGTTAGTGGAATCTAAAGCTCACTCGGGTATTATACTTTATACATACTTTATAAGCATCTAACAACCTTCTACTTTAGCATCATCTTTGTAATGAGTTTTAATTCTTAATGGACTCCCAAATTTTCCGCTGGCAAATTGCGTTTGAATTATATATACGTATGTTTCGTTGTCATTATTCAGGAGGTTTAATTTTGACGGGGAACCCCCTACGGTGCGAGTGCGAGTTGGCGTGGCTCGGGGCTTGGTTGAGGCGGTGGCTGCAAGAAAATGAAGCCGGCGCCGAGCTGAGGAGGGCTGTCCGGAGTGCCACTTGTAAAGATCCTCTGGGACGCCGTGTACCTCTATTACAACTTCGGGCGGACGAGGCTGAGTGCCATGCGAGTGCACTCTCTAGCGACGCGCAACCTAATTATACGAACGTCGTATACACATTAACATTAACGTTTTGGACGATAGCTCTTAGATGATAAAAATAATAATAAAAATAGACGAATTTAAGATGTAAATTTTGTTAATAATTAAATTTTATTCTAAATGTCGAAATCGATTATTGAATATTGATAGAACAGTTGTGGGACGGGTGCAATTTATTACAATTTTTATTAAATGTATATAAATTACAAAGACTAGTGATGTATCTGTAAGCTACTGACTAAATTTTTATACGTCGTATTTTGAAATTAAAGCTTGTATATTGCGTTTATTCCCTATATAGAAATTATAAATATTTCCGATTTTTTTATTATTTTTTTATAAACTTACTTGACTGTTTAATTATTATATCCCTCAACTTGTTTAAATTCTATTTATTTTTTTTATCTAAATTATTTTAGCTGATGCATGATAAATCATTTAAAAAAACAACCTGAAATTACGATGTAAATATGTATAAACAATAAATATTTTTACAAATAAATTGCGTTTTTTTTTCTCTTTTGCTATAATGTAAACAATTGGGTCTCCATGTTAAATAAAAGTAGGTTAAAATGAAGGTCACGTCATGAGAGTCGTTACCTGTTGTGAAACACTAGCAGAAATAGGGTCGTATAGTATGTTAATGATAATAAATGTCAAAAATGTCAACAATGAATACACGTAATATCCGATTTGAAAATTTGACTTTTTATCGAATATTAAATTTAGAGTGCTCCTATATATTTTGGGTAAGAACTATTTCAACGTTAATCGAGTTTAAATATGCTGTATTCGATTTTAAAATATATATTGCTACCGATTTCAATAGAAACAGGTTGTAGGTTCGATTCACACTCGAGGAAATGAAATATTTTAATTTTGTCGCTCTAGTGTCGCGGCAAAGCGCGGAGTGGAGTGTCTTAACACTAGTCTCCCTCTGTTTTAACACACAAATCACCTATATTTGTTTGAATCTTAAAACAAAAAAAAATAAAATTACTTCCATTCAAATCATTTATATAATTACCAAAGTGAATTAGAGACATCTAAATTACAAATCAGAAGCCCACTCATACCGTAATACGTTTAAGTAACTGTTAAGTTAATTAAAACCACGCTGATAGGCGTGACTACAATTAGCGTTTTCATCCTTCTAAGTAACAATGGGATTAACGGCGGCATTTGGCAATATAATAGCAGTTGGAGAATGTATTCTTTTTAATGAAAACTTTGAAAAATGTGTTATAGTTGGGATTTTAAATTTAATAATATTATACTGTTTATTAAACATTGCCAGTTGTAGCACAACAGGCTGTAGGTTCGATTCCAAATCGACAAAATGAAATCATTTTCATTTCTGGTGTAAAATTAATAACGAATCGGTGTCTGTGTCTGTACATGTGCATTTTTTTTTCAGCTGTACGCTGCAAAGTGTCTTAATACACTCTGACTATCCTGCATGTAGCAGGATATTCAGAGAGTGTTAAGACACTTTGCTTACTATTTTGGACTGGAGGAGATCTTTCTGGAGGCATTGCGTGTTGAGTACAGAACTCAACGCCGCACTTCACCTCGACACTAGAGCGAAAATATAAATTTAATTAAATATTTCCTTTGTTCGAGTGGGGATCGAATCCACAACCCCTTGATTTTACAGCACACTTTGTGCCACTGCGCCACGATTGGCCTCTTATTACAATATATACGTGATAAGTGAACGTATAGTTATACGTGAATGTTTTGATATTAGGTTTCTCTCTGCCTACTTACACTTCTCTATATTCAATTTTACAAGGAAAAAAATTTGCTTATTCAGATAATTGACAAAAACAACACAGTGACACATTTTTATTAAATTATCAATTATCTTGGAGAAAAATTAAACATATTAGAGCAGCATACGTACATATATTTACATATTTTAATATACCATTCTATCTACTGAACGTGCCTATATCCCTTACGCGTCTCCCACGATTTATAGTCAACCCAAGTTCAACTTAGAAACTGGAAACAATTCTGCTGATCTGCGCCTGCGATTGCAAAGAGTTACAAAGAAGTTCATATTTATTTTATATATTTATAACATTGTCTTCCAAGTTTTAAACTTGGAATACCTGCACTTTTCCTGACCGAATCGAAAAGAAACCAGGGCTATGGAAAAGGTAATTGACAAAAAAAAATCAAAATGATAAATGGCAAAAAGTTGCGGTGTTGAAAGTTCTAATCATGATAAAAAATTTAACTGTCAGATAAAATTCACTTGTCAATTATTTGCCAAAATAACAAGCAATATAGAAAAACAAGAAATAATTATTTTACTTTTAATTATTTCTTATTTTTAGACTCATTAATCTATTTCATTTAATGAATGACTGCAGGTATTTTTTATATCTATGCCATATTATATGCAAAGAATGTATAAAACAAGTATCATATAAAAGAGGATACTTTGTATCTTGTCATTAATATAAATCATTTATAAAAATAAAATATGCGAAAAATAAGCTAATTTTTAACAAAAAAATATACTTTATAAGAATTTAAATTAAAATATATTCACTATTAGGCTTTTCAAAATTTTTCTTTAAAACTTCCATTAAAACAACATATAGTATATAATATAATTAGGGGTTAAAAAAATTATAAAATATGACAACATAAATATAATACAAAAATTCAAAGCACATTTGTCATACAAGACGTTGAAAAGTAAATTAAAATATTTTCTGTACAGCTTTCAAACAGTCGCAGTGAAGGCGCGCGCGTTGACCCATAAAAAATCTGCGCTCACTGCGAACACATACAAATTTAAAATATCTGCAATGTGTTTTTGAAAAATGCGCTATCGTGTGCATTTTCTTTTGCGATGGAACTGGAAATTGTCTTGTAGGAAATCGTGTTTTATTGAAACGTAATTTATCAACGATTTTGTAAATATGTTAATTTTTGAACGAATATTTTTTGAAGAATAGGTCTTGTATAAGTAAATTGTAATAAGGCTATTGGGACATGTGAATTCGAAAGCCAACCAAATAAAATTTGTTTTTTTTATATCAACATACATCAGGTGTGTAACGGTAAACGTGAATGATTGTGGGTTCGATATCCACTCGAGGAAACGAAATATTTATTTAAATTTATATTTTAATTTCTCCGCTCTGGTGTCAGGGCAAAGTACAATATTGAGTTCCGCCACTCAACACGCAATGCCTCCAGAATGCTGCTGCTGTGTACGGGATACAGCGTGAAGCTGTAAGAACTAAACGCCGCACCTTACCTCGCTACCAAAGCAAGGACATGAAAATATTAATAAATGATAATACATTATCCCGGGTGTGAATTGGATACACAATCGATAACTGAAAATTTTATAAAAATCACGTGTTGAGTGGATAAATACAACGCTGCGCTTTTTTTTGTTACCAAAGTGAAAATATTAAATATTTAATTCCTTCAACTGGAATAGAATCTACAAACGTCGCTGTCACACGTCTACGTCTCTGCACCACCTGCTTTCACCTTTTTTTGAAAAAGGAAAGTCTTTTAATACATATCACTCGCATTTATCTTCGCGGTGCGTGTCAAACGTATTTCCCTACAGACTACTTATGCCATAGGTAAAGTTTACTTTAATAAATTAAATACCGGAAACGCCGTGGTGAAATGGCAGTAATTTATTTACGTTTCAGCAATAAAACGTAGGCCTTTATCTTATCATATTCAATTATTTTAAAATGTGTTCATGTGACATAGAAGTGTGACTGAAAACGCAAGGGGCGTGGGTTTGATTCCAGTTCCACTCAACGCACTATGCCTCAATAAGCGTGAACTACATATCTATATATATGCCTAAATTTTATGTCCTCTCAAGAAACTCCTATTTTTTTAGTGCTCTAATCTTGATGTAGACGTGGTCTCTAGATAAATGGCTATAACAGACTGACAGGTGTACAACAAAGTGATAAGAGTTCAGTTTCTCTCCTTTTTAGGAATCCTAAATACAACTAAATTGTAATTGAGGTATTTCGCAATATATTAATTTTAATCAACTTATTTACAATATAAAATAATTAAATTCATTTTTTGTATTTATATATATATATATATATTCCAATGTAAACTGGGTGTCTGGTCTGGGTGAACAGATGCCATTAGTGTGTTGACATGGGACGCCAGACCCGGAAGCATCGCAAACAGGCCTGTGTTAACAGAAAGCTAATATTCACACAAAAATTACAATCTTCATGAACTAACAAGCCTTTTTATACTTCACTTGTTATATTTAAATTTAATTTAAAGTTTAATTTTACCTGCAATTAATCAAGGATTGATTAAAGAAGACACTTGCTTGTAGATGGTTTTATCTTTTTTTAAAAACCATAAGTTTTCTTCTTTAATATATTTATAGTATTTCATTTACTCTATCTGGTTACCAGGTCCAGGTCGGCTAGTATTACGTCATAATTATTCTAGCCTTTCAATCATACAAGTCCTCTCTTAAGGATACACCGTAGATTCATAATATTAATGAATTTTCTCTTTCCATCTGAATAAAATGAAACAAAATATAAAATACCATAAAGTACCTAACTGTACTAAAAAGTTAATGAAAAAAGTTATAAAGACTTAGCGAATTTACATATTCAGTGGACCTTTTACGGCCATAATGTGAGTGCAGGGTATAATTAACGGAAAAATAATATTTTCTTGAGATATTAACCTGAAAAAAATAAATAAAAGGTAATGACTGTAAGCGCGACAGGTTGTTGGTTCGATTCTCACTCGGGGAAATGAAATATTTAATATTTTAATTTCCTCACATTGAGTTCTTTCACTCAACACGCAATATCTCGACAATTCGACATATCTTAAAACTAGGTATCCAGATTTCCTCTGGCCAACTTACTATGTGCGGGGTATAACGTGACGGTAAAAAAATACTTTGAGAAGAGAAGAGTCAGTGTTCGCCACTTGGGGAAATTAATTATTTTCATTTCTATGCTCTAAGAACGTGCGACATTGATATCTCACCGAGGGTTCCGTACCAATTTCAGGATTGCCGATCAAGCAGCAAGCAAGCTCTGCGTGTGCGTATATACTAGAAATACAAGTTTGTAATCTTTTTATATATGCAATTTTAAGATAAAAAGTTTTGAAAAACGGATAGACGTACAACATAGTGATTTTATAAGGTTTCCATTTTTTCCTTTTAAGGTGCGAAGCCCTAAAAATTAAGACCGCTTTTGCGGATAAGAAATCTAGAACCCCCCTAATCCTAGATTTTTTCAATATCTTAAAAACTGTACCCACTTTCATTATTACATTGTCTAGACACGTTTGTATCTTACAAAAGTAATAGAAATAAATGAAAATACAAACAAAAGGACTTTGTTTAAGATATCATTTGTATTCGTAATTTTGTTAATAGATTAGATAAGAACACTGGACGCGAAAAGAAATCTTCAAGGCTCACACAATACGTGTTTGACGTACAAAAATATTTCTCTTGTTTTTATTCTTTACGTTAATTTTAAGTTAATGGTTTTCTTGTGAAATGTGATGGAACATTCATGAATGTGAAACGAGAGCCAAGTAAGATGTGAAGTAAGGCGTCGTTCTCGCTTTCCACGACAAAAGAATGGAAGAACTACATGGGTACGAGTTCTGTATTCACTTGGGATAAAATTTAAGTTCAGTATTTTACATTATTTTTATATTATATTACATTTTTTTTACTAGCAATTGGACATCTAGTTTCTACTCGACTATGGTGTTAATATTTGACTTGGTGCCTATTGGATTTGTTAATCCTCTCTCTCTACTCTAAAGATAGCTCCAACTACAGATCTTTTTTTTATTTAAATATTTCAAAAACAGGTATAAATACCTACCTGCCTACCTATTAAACAATGCATATTACGTATAAGAAATATAATTGAGACATTGTCCGTAATGTCATGAGACATTTCTAAATTCTCAGAATTTAATCATTTTAGTGTTATTAATATTATCGTATAACGATCTTTACTATTTTATGCTCACAATAATCCTAAAACAGAGAAATAAAATTTTACAATTGTCATATAAAACGACATGTAATAAAAGTTTATTCCATTATTATTATTATAACTATGGATATCCAAAGGCGAGTCCTGGAGCAGAGGCACAAGCGTGCGACTCTAAACGCGACATGTTGTGGGTTCGATTCCCACTTGTAGAAATAAAATATTTACTATTTATTTTTTTTGCTCTGGCGAAGCGTAGTGTTGATTTCGCACTCAACACTCAATACCTCCAGAATTCGGCGGAAAATGGTAAATGTCAGCGGCAGCGTCAGCGGCAGCGGAAGCGTCGCGTATTTGTCGACATTACTTTATCGTATACTTCAATACTGAAATTTTTTATTCCCCCCATAACTATAATCCCGGCATTATTCCCTAAAACATCTATTCTTCCGAAATGTTCTATTATTCTTCATCAACAATTTTCTCGACGTTCGCATCATCGGTTAAATCGGCTGCGATGGTCAGTGGTTTTATTCCTTTTGCTTTCTCACAATATATATAAATTTATAATAATAAAATATAAAATTATATATATATATATATATATTCGCTTAAGCGATGACGTAAGATATTATTAATACAATTGTTTTAATTTGTATACAATTACTTATCTGTAGGTAATTGTCACATATTGTGACAGTTGTGTTGCCACCTCACGCCCGTATCGTCCCTGGGAATGACAGGCAACGTCATTTATTTGCATGACTCGCCCGTTTCGCCAAAATTGATGGCAAGTCGTGGTCCGGGGGCACAAAGTATGACAGTAGACGCGACTGGTTGTTTGTTCGATTTCTACTCGAGGAAATTAAATATTTTATATTTTCCTCGCTCTGATAACGAGACAATGCTTGGCGTTGCGTTTCATACTGTACACGAATGCTCCCAGGGAATGGAGTGTCTTGACACTAGGTTCGCAGATTCTCTTTGTCAACAGTGATATGTGCATGATACAGGGTAAAACGGAAAAAAATATTTACAAAGATTATAAGGGGCTCATTAAGTGAAAATACATTCTATTGATCTCCGGGTTCATTAGCGTAGAACAAATATCAGAGCGAGAATAATTATAAAGTTTCTGGTGTATAAAGTTGTTACAATGTAAGCAAGTAATTAACAGTGTCAAATAAAATTTACGTATGTTATAACATAAAATTTTAATAAAATATATTGTATTTTGAAATGATAACATAAATTTTAACAAAAAACAACTAATTTAACCGGATTCCGTACAGAACCTGACGAAATTCTAATTAAACTACCCTTTGAAGTTTATCTTTTCCAATAAAAAAGAATCACCGAAATCTACTAACTCTACTTAATGCAAATTTATGACTTTCATTTTCTCATGGACAACATTGGTCCATAAGAGTCCATAATTGAATCCCATTTTCCAACAGAAACGGAAAATAGGATTCAATTAAAAAATAATTCTGACATAACAAACAAAAAAAATACCGCCGAAAAGATATTCATCTCTTCCTAGAGAAGTCGGTTAAAAATATCTTATCAGCTTTTGTACTTTTTATTAAGTAACTTTAAAATTTGACATGGCACTTAGTCAAACGAAAGCTATTAAATCAAATGGGACATAATAAGTTCTAAATCCATTAGATATTTAATGACGAAAATGATAAATCGGAGAGGAATCGAACCCACAACCATTGCATTAACTAGACGCTGTCGTTGTCCATTACACAAACACGAAAATTTATATTATTACATTATATATTAACAGAAGAGAGACATATTTATAAATGTATAGAAATTAACGTCTGATGACTTTTGTTTTCTTATGTTTCTTTATGCGGAAAATAGCGATTCATTTAACGAGATACCTGCTGTTATTTACTCTTGAGTCGTTTCTCTTCTTATTGCTTTTCTTATTATATTAGATTATGCTGAGTAAGTTAGTGATAATAAATGTATGGTCAATAAGTAAATTACATTTTGTTGCTGGTTATAGATTAAATAAATATGTTACTCTGATTAGATATAACATTTTTTAGATATTCATGAAAATTAAAATAAAAAAATAATTAAATCAGCTTCACGCTGTATCCCGCACACAGCAGGGTATGCAGGGGAACCTAGTGTTAAGACACTCCGTTTCCTATTTTCTGCCGAATTCTGAAGGTATTGCGTGTTGAGTGGCAGAGCTCATTGCCGATGTTTTGCCTCGACACCAGAGCGAAGAAATAAAAATATAAATGTAAATAAATATCTCAATTCCCCGAGTTGTGTACGAACCCACAACCGTCGCATTACAGTCACACCCTTGTGCCGCTGCGCTATGTCGGTCTTCAGATGTTCATAGTACTCATAAAATGTACACATAATATTAAAAAAACCGGTAGAGTACGAGTCGGACTGAAATTTTTTAATTCTATTTATTAAAACAATTATAAATATAACAAAGCTCTGTAAGTTTTCTCAAAGTCAATGAACTTGCTTGATAGTGTAACTTTACCGGTAAATCTTGTTATATTCCTTCTACCGGGAGAAGATGTTCATTGAAGATTTATGCGCCTAATGAATCAAACGTCTCACAACCGACCTGTATAAAAGTAATACGAATAAAATTAATGAAATGAAACCACATGCCAGCATGTGGCTAGAGCCAAGTTAAAAAGTTGGAAATCCACAATTTGTATTTTACACAAACCATTTCAAATTTTAATAATGAAATTTAGTTACGAAAAAAAAATTATATCCCATCAAAAAACATAAATAAATGTGTAATAAGAGCCAAGTTAAATGTTAAGTAATACGTCGCTCTCGACTTCACCCACTAGAGATTGAGAGATCTATACGAGTGCCGAGTTTCGTGTTCACTCGACTATAGCGAGAGGCGATACAGAGCGTCACATATGTAAAGTTGAACTACAAAACTAACACCGCACTACTCGTATATACAATATTCAAGCTCTCCATGCAAATGTTATAAAGCTGAAGTAAGTATAAGCGCGATAGCAATATGCATTCAGATGAAACTTTTAGCTTTGTGTTGAAGGTATTCTGTATATGATACGCCTGGATGCTCGGAGCCAATACGCGTGTGCTGGAGCGTGATCTCGCACTGTCCTGCAAACGGCGCTTTGCCGGCACATCAGCTCGGATAGCGACCGCCTTTACTGCATCGCCGGTCCTCGTGTTTCCCGATAATATTGTATTTTAGACGTTCCGATTGAATTTTAAGATTTTATGGACTGTTTTGTTTATAAGAACTTATTTTTGGTAATATGCGTTTAATTAAATGTGGAATTATTTTTCTCATTTTTTGTAATTCATTTTAACATTAGATCAGGCCTCTCGTGGTGTTTGGTTGCGGGTTCGAATTTTGAATTCTATTCAGGATTTTTATTCTTTTCTATTTGAGTGTTCCAGCTCATCTCCGCTCAATTTCCGTATTTGTGTCGAAAAGTGGAAAATGGAATGTCTTAACATAAAATTTTCCTCGGATATGCTGCTATAAGCAGGATAAAACGTGGAGCGATAAAATATAATCTTGTCTTTACTAGACCTCAAAGAGGCTTACCTACATATTATTTACATATTTTTAACTGACTTCTTTAAAAGGAAGAGGTTATCAATTCGATTTATATTTTTTAATGTTTGTTACATTAGAACTTTGAACTGGATTTGACGTTTATGATGACTTTTTTTCTTTGTAAGCTGGTAGTTTTGCCATGAGAACACGTATGTCTTATATTATAATGATTTCGATTATTCTTTTTTTATTGAAAAGGATGTAGTTCAACGATAGTTAGCTTGAAGAAGAAGAAAAGTTGAGCTTAGGCTCTGATTACTTCTCTTACGTCTTCGGTTAGTTTTTTTAATTTGATTTTTAATTTAAGCCAGCTCTTTTGTTAAATTCAAACCAATTACAATTATTCCACGCCATTTATAAAACAAAAGTGAAGAAAAACGGAGCGAGTCAAAAACAGGTTCCGCGGACGATAAGTGCGGTAACAATAGTGACGTTAGAATAGATAATCAGCTCACAGCTAATAATCAAAGTGCTAAATTAAGCACATATCTATTATATAATTTTCCATAAAGTGAACAAACTTACATACTTTATATTACGAATATCTCATAAACAATTCCTTTACGGAAAGATCGTCATGATATAGTGGGGATGCAGCTGGATGGTGGTGGATGCATTCCCATGATATTTGTATCTAACAATTATTTTTATTATTGTATATGTCAATATATTTATTAGTCTCTAAAGTCGGTTTACGGGAAATAATTTCACGAGATAACGTCGTGACAATTTTTTTATGAAGAAATTTAATACTTTTATAAATTCAATTTAATCATTATCACTGTATTAATTATTATTATTTTGTATAATGCAAAGGACGAGTAAATCGAAAATTACAATTTTTTTCTATATATATATATATATATATATATATATATATTTTAATTATACCTTTTAAATAGCTTACAGTTTATTTTCATTCCGCGTCATATTAAGAGTCATATAAAGCAAATATGAAAGCTGTTCTCTTTGAAAATGTGAATATGAAAATAGAATGTCCCTTATTTGTTTCATTACACGTGCAAAAATGTCTGTCATGATAAATATCTGTGCGGGAAATACATGAAGGCAAATTTTATTTTGACGTGAAAGCGTAGTAGAAATATAATTAACTCACAGGCATGTATTTGTTAAAAAAATATGAAAAATCAAAACTGTCGTGGCGCTAGCTATATTTAAAAATGTTAATTTTTCTTTAATAATAAATATATATTAATTTTATATTTATAGGCTAATTAATATATTGAAGCTAAAGAGCTAATTTGTTTGAACGCGGTAATCCCAGGAACTTTTTGATTGAAAAATAATTTTTGTTTTGCATAGTCCATTTTTCGTGGTAAGATAAGGTATGGTAAAAAAAGGTGATTCAAAACCACAATATTAATGATAATATTAAATATATATTTATCCTTTAAATACAGTATTTCGGCAATACATATCCAAAAGTAATGGACGAAAACGAAAGAAATTAGTTAGTTGTCCGTATTATCATCCATGTAATCGCTGTAATTTTCACTTGCGGCAAAGTTGATGGCGCAGAAGCAAACCGAAATGAACGTCCGATGACTTTTGTTTTCTTACATGTTTCGTAGAAGAAAATGGCAATCCATTTACCTTATATACACGCCTCAACAAATTTGTTGTTTAGAATCAGCTGTGTATTAAATAGACTTGGCTAACGTTAAAATATGACCATGTTGAAATAAATCGCTCCGATGTCGAGGCAAAGCGCGGCGGTGAGTTACGCCACTAATACGTAATGCTTCAAAACTACGACGGAAAGTGGTGAGCGTAGTGTCTTAGCACTAGGCTCCCTCTGCCTACCCTGATACATGCTGAACAAAAAAATAGTCGAATTGATAACATCTTCCTTTATGAAATTATTAAAAAAAAATCAATTATAATGAGTCCATTTTGAGGAGTTCTTATATTTAGTACATTTATTTAATGCTAATGCGCTTCCATCACTTAGCCGGGTAACTAAGTTTACTCCCTGGAATAGCGTCCATTAGAAAGCCATTTGTACAGTTAACGAATGTACTGGCATTCACAGGAACTGTGTCATACCTACGTGAGTACGTACCTGCTGCTATTCGCAACTCAATAATACGAGTAGTACCGTAACGACAATGATTTGGATAATATATTTTTTTTGTTTGGAAGGGTCCAGATCGCACAGGTGGTCGCATTGTGACCATGTCAAGATCTGATGATGGGGTTATCGAGAAATTGAGGGATTTTTTTTTAATTTTAAAGGCACACTTAAATGGATTTGTGATGGTGAAAATAATTACAGAAGCACAAGTTTTACACTTGAGTTTTCGAATCATCATGATAATTTAAACTACAAATGGACGCTTTGAATGCGTTTTATTTAAATTGCAATACCGTGATGCATTTTTTTGCGTCGGTGTTAGTGGAATTAAAAGTTATTTTCAGAAAGCCCGTACAAAATCTCAACAATATAATAATATACGAGTTTACCGAGTCTAATATTATGTTATAGAATATGGCGCTATTATATTTTTTAAAGTTAAACTTTTGTAAACTTAAATATATTTTTGTACTCATTCATTTGGGTTCATTTACAAATGGACAAGAGGATTGAAAAAGAGAAAAAATGTACATATTAATTCTACAGGTAATTATAAAATAGCTAAAAATAAAGTCAACTTCTCGTTATTTGAATTTTAAAATAATAATTTCTCGAATTTTTTATTGTAATTGCTTGATATTGAATTAGTTTCCAAGATGAATAATCTTACTATAAATTATTAATTTATGTTTAAATTACAGTTATATAGGTACGATAACTTGCTTAATGTCACTATATTTGATTCATTTTTTATTTAGCAGGAGAGGCAGAGTGGTCCCGAGAATCTGGTTTTAAGACACTCCGTCCCATTCTCCACTTTCCGCCAAATTTTGGAGGCATTGCGTGTGGAGTGGTGAAACTCATTTGATACATCGTAATCTATACTAATAATTTGATAATATTAATTGTAAATTGATATCTGCCTAGTAAATATCTACCTGTGCCTGTACTACTTTTACTACAGGTTTTTTGTATATTTTTTCAAAAAATAGCCTTTATTATGGCTAATTGTTTCAATATTTTTTGTCTGTTTGTATGCGTGTTTATTCATATATTATTAAAGGCTTTTCTAAATGACTACAACAACATGTAAATTGATTACACATTTAATTTATAAGGAATGAATCATTCCAGTATACATATTTCATGAATAATCGTATCTACGCCTGGTAGAATCCATTCTGTTAATTCAATAAGCGAAATGAACAACGTAGCTATCAGATCTAAATTATTACAAATATTATATGTAATGACGCCACCGCGGAGCAGTGGAACCGCATCTGAATGTAATCGCGACTGTTGTGGGTTTGATCCACACTCGTTGAAATAAATATCTTATTTTTTTTCCTAGCAGCCGGTGTTTCGAATGTAATTGGAAAGCGGAGAAAAGAGAGACTTAACAGTAACTTCTCTCCGTCTACTCTACTATAAGCAATGCCTGCCTGCTAACCTAAGCCTTTGCTTACGTGATAAATTAAATTTCCATTAAAATTGTTATATATATCTCTAACGTTGGCAAATTATACAGATTACATAAACACTTTTGAATTACATTTGTGTTAGAAACATTAAAAAAACTTTGTAGTTACACTGATCTCGAGACTTGTTTAACTTGCGCTGATAAGTTTAGTTTGGCCGTAACTTTAACTAACCTCACATAAGTTTACTCTACGGTGATAAGAATTAATCAAGTAATGTAATACAAGCGAAACAAAGTATTCATTCAACTAATTGCGCTATGTACTTACATTATATATTATAAATAAAACGTTAGATGTCTCTATAATAATAATGTAGTTCTTTATTTTGTTTGACATAGATGCAATAGGAATAGATAGACGTTTTTAATTAAATATCGATCGGTTTAGAAAAAGTCATGATTTTTAGGTTAAAAAAAAATTGAAAATGTTTTTCTATTGCTTTGAATTCCCATGATATTGGCTTTCTACACATAATATTTTAAGTCGCCAGTTCATCCAAATACGTATTGCAAATTAAAAAACAGTCATGTTACGAGTGTTTCACTATTTTTTTTTTTATGGGCAATATATTTTTTACAAGGCAATTCGAAGTAGTATTACCATTTGTAGCCTAAATATCGCCTACAGTCAACAAGAGATAGCACTTAAAGGAGAAATTTATACTTTTATCATTCACGAGATAAATAAAATGCAGAAATTTCTAGTTCAAATAGTTTAATATTTCTTGCGGCGTTGAGTTCTGTCACTCAGTACGCAATGCCTCCAGAATTCGACAGAAAGTGGAGAATGGAGTGTTGTAACACTAATCTGAAGCTGATTTTAATGTTGATTCCCTCTTCTCTTCTTCTGCAGTTTAAGTGTTAAAAAATATTAGATATTTTGTTTTTTATTTTTGTAGGTCTTCCACTTTGATTAAACGAATAAATACTGGCGTTATAAAAAGTTATAAAGAGTTGCACCTATATATATATTTAGTAAGTATATATATACACCGATATATTATACCACCACGTTTGTTTATCTTATATGCAAACATAGTTGTCCTTTATTACTAATATATTATATACTTTATCAAATTTATAAACGATTAATAATTACCTGTATTGACGGGACACCGATAACTCTGATAAATGGTGACTGTCCTGTCGCTGACAGCCTATTTCAAGCTGCTATTAATCCGACATTACAAAATTTAGTACAAAATTGAAAGCAATTAAGTTAGATTTATCTAAAGTAACAATTTACAAACAACTTACTAACTTGTTATGTTCATATTATAGACTAACATATTTGTGTAAATTTCAAAATCAAACTAGTTAAAAAAAACCAGACTTATCTATTTTTTACATTTAATATTTTCATGTATCGAATGGGTACCGACGCTGTTATATGGTTAAGTGTTAAGACACTCCGCTCCCTGTTTCCGTCGATTTTTATAACTATATTTAAAAGCTTTATATTATTCACAAGAAAAGTTATAGGTGTCACTTAAACAGGGAATCGAACCTACGTTTGTGTCTCTGCGCCACGACTGGCCTCACTATATAAATACGGAAAAAGTATATACTGAAAATGAAGCTTCACGCTGTATCCCGCACACAGCAAGGTAGGTTAGAGGGAACCTCGATGTTAAGACACTCCGATCCCCACTTTCTACCGAATTCTGGAGGCAGTGCGTGTTGAGTGGTAGAACTCAACGCCGCGCTTTTCCTCGACATCAGAGCGAAGAAAAATGGAAATATAAACGTAAAGAAATATTTCACCTCCTCGAGTGGGAATCGAACCCACAACCGTCGCGTTTACGGGCGGCACCCTTGTGCCACTGCGCCACGACGGCTTCGAGTACATATATAATTATATAATATAAATTTTATATAACATCTAGAGAACCTTATATTTTCCCTTAATTGATTCACGACAACATTTAACTAACCTATTAGTGCCAATCAAACAATGTATCCTACTGTAGAGCCTCTACTAAATTTATTGCCCAAATATCTTCCCTGTCGTAATTTATTTTAAGCTATCATGTTGTGGAACACGTGATGATAACGAATTCAATTTCCATTCGTTAGAATGTTAATATTTTTATTCATTTTGATAAGTTGAAGCGTGTCGTTAAATAAAAAAAAATAAATGATTGAAAAGAAAAGAAAATATTTTTTTGTGAATGTTTTTTACGAAATTATATATTCTATTTAAAAAAAAAACATACTCAGCTCTATAGTCCATTCTCCCAAGATTTATGTCCGGACAATGGACTAATACGCTGACGATGGGATAGGAAGGACACCTGCTGCTTTCCAAATGGAAACTGTCTGTTGGACGGCGTATTTTTAAAAGCTGAGAATAAAATCCGTGACGTAAATGCTTAAAATCAGTATAAGATTTCATACAATATGGTACCAAATATATTTATGTCAATAACTTTTACCTAATAAATGTAATGACCATGTGAGGCCAGTCAGTTCGATTCCCGCTCGAGGTAAGGAAGTATTGAATATTTTCTTTCGTTTGATTCAAGGCAAAACGCGGCGTTGAGTTCCGCCACAACTTTTCGCATTCATAGATACACGCTTTTGCCCCTATGCGACTGGAATCGATATTAATATTTTGGACAATTTATTTACATTTTGCTGTTTTCTATAAAAGTCTATGCTATAATTGAAACTTATAAATCCGAAAAAAGTAATACTGTAATATAACATATTGGCAAGAAATTGAATGGATTCGCGATATGTCTACGTGAAGTGACATAAAGACCAACATATTAGGATTTTTCGTTTCCAAATCTTACTTGACAAGGGTCACCTTCCGGAAACAGCAAAGATT
>JBAIZZ010000249.1:1578777-1596170 GCA_037355905.1 Heliconius aoede | reverse complement strand
AAAAAAAAAGGTTAAAAGCTCGATTTATTTTAGTGTCATTCAGGAGTAAAAGGAAAATTTGGTGACATTACTTTGACCACTAAGCCATAGAAACGTAATTTGTTTTACGCATCCGATCGTCTAAATCACAGATTTGGGCTGATTCATTACACATTAATCCTAAAGGTGTGTCCAAAAGGTGGGGAAGCGGAAAAATAATACTATTTATTCTGTAAGCGATTCGTATGTACTTGGCTTTTTCTTTTTATGGTTTGTTTCTTTGTTTCAAAAGAAGAAACAAAATCGTCTCCGTGGTTGCATGTTTATCTGTCTGTCAGTCCGTCAAGATATTTCTTCTCAAGATTGTGTGGCAGTATCCACCTGAAATTAATGTCAAATATAAAAAATAATTGCACACTTATATGTGTAGCACATTTCATACAAAATGTGTGTGTACGACCGCAAATTTAAGTTTGTCAACTTTAATAAGTTGCACTTTTCGTTGTCCTACAATCATGATATTGATACAGTACCGACTCCGACTCGCAATTAACTGGTTTTTTTAACTTTTAAATTTTTCTTTAACGAAAAGTAAACTATAACAGTAACTATTTAAATTAAGGCCAAAATTTGGTAAATATTTTCTTTTTTCTCTTAATTTAACTAACAAATTTAAGCTACCTAAGTCGGTATAAACAATAAGTTTTTTATCGTTTCTTATCAGGAAATAACTGAGTTTAGATACATAATCACGAACGAAATAAATAGCTGATCCTATACATGAACGAAACGTATTACAAATATCCTTTTATCTTAAAAGCTTAAAAAAAACAGAACAGTAACAATAAATAAACAACATTACGCCCTCCACTCGCTTCCCACGTACACGTAAATTCTAATATTATACCAAAAGTCACTTTAAGCTTTCAATAGACAGGTTTATGCTGACTAAGACATGGACGATCTATCAATTTCTGGAACACGTGGACCAACCTAATATCCTAAACATAATGGGCAAGAGTATGCCAATATCCATTATATGTGGAGGTAATAAATGTTGGAACTGAAATAAAAACGACAAGACTGAAATATTGCTTGAGAAATAAAAGCTTTATCACGAACCACGTACGTTGTATTCAATTGAATGTTCTTACCATTTTAAATGACGACCGTAATATTCTTCTACTGTCTCTTCTTTTTTTTCGCTCTGCCGCTAATAATTTTCGTTGGGTAGGTTTACCGTATTTATTACTCTATAAAGTAAAATAATATAAAATTTTATTGTGTAAGTAAAAATTGAATAATTTTGAACTTATAATATATATTAACTAAATTATTTTGACCGGTTAAACGGGCGATAATTTAACGTGGAGAGGAACATTTTGTGAATTGAATTAAATTGAAGTATAGTCATCATTATTTTGTACAGTACAAAGGCATTATTTTTTTTTGATAAATTTATATTTATATGAACTCGTTAAATCAAATATTTTTTACTTAATTTTTTTTTTACGCAGATTAATTAAAAATAACTATGTGCTGTTTAATTTCAAGTAGCGATGAATGGGTTCACAAGCCGAACGCTTAAGCCAATCGTGCTCTTCTATCATTTGTTCTACGTAACAGTGCGTGCAGCCGGCGAACGTCGATTTATAAGACGTTATCACGTCAAAATGATAGTTTGATTAATGTCAAATTCACTGAATATTAGCACAATCTACGTGTCCTTGGTTTATTAAAAAGAAATATCTTAAAAAGAACGAAAAGTACAGTCACTCATTTGTGGATTTTCTTTGTTTCAATTCAAAAAAAGTATATACCATACTTGAAAATACATATTATGTATCGTATAAAAAAAGCCACTCAAATAGAAAGTCAAATAGAAAGCTCCCTATAGCCGCCCTATACAAAGTCGGTAATATGAACAAAGTTTACCCAAAAGTTTTGGAATGTAACAATGTAATTAGCCCCGAAGATTGCCGGCGCAACTTGTAAGAAATGTCCGTCTCACAACTTTTAATCCCGCGTGTACTGAAACGATTAGTGAAAGTGAACATAAAAATAGAGAGCTTCAAGTTGGTCTTGACGCGTGTAATTTTTAATTACCTTATACTCTAGGATTGATATTTCAGTAAAAGAAAAATTTATTAGTACACGGCAGAGTAGAAGAAATGAAAATATATATTTAAATAAACATTACATTTCCTCGAGTGGCGGTCGAACCCACAACCAGGCGACTTCGCAACATACTTTTTGCCATTCGCTACGACTATCCTCAAATTTATTTACTTTATACAGATTATTATAGAATTTAATGTTACTATTAAAGGATGGAAAGGCAAAATGGAATATTGGAAGTCTTATTCGAATGCACTTGTTAGGGATCAGTCTAGGCATATATAGACGATATAATTATCGTCTATATATGCCCATGAATAAACTGTTATTAATATAATAATTAAGCTACGAAATTGGAAGATACTGAAAGTAAGGAAAAAAAGAAAAAAAGAAGAAAAATTAAAGAACTCATTCTTTAAATTTTCTTCTCTCTTTATTTCTAAATTTAAAATTATTATAACTACATACTAAACTATTATATCAATTGATTTGAATGTGAGAAATTTTGTACTAGGATAAGGTGATCGTTATGGTGGAAGAGGTGACCGCTGCATTCCTGTCTTTCAAAGCCATCTTTAAATTATATTCCTCAATGTGTACTTTCGTTGCCCCCGTCGATTTCCGAATTAACATTTTGACTGGGTCATCTTGTCCTGCAGCTGCAGCTGCAGCTTAATAGACTTAGTGTTTACCACTATAACGGTCGCGCTGGTCAGATCCCGAGTCTCCAAAAGAAGAATTTACAGCATTACTTAATTCCACGATCTGTTTGACGTATATATTGATGAATCAATAAAAAAAACTATTTAAAAAGAATAATGAATGATTACATTGCAATAAAACAATACATTGCCTTGTCCTACTAATTAGTATACGCATTTCTATTTTCCAGTATTTGTGTCTATAGTAATAAAAGCCTGTATTTTAAAACCGCTTTCAGTTCCATTGAGTGGCAATTATCAACGCCGCGCTTTGTCTAACAGAGAGAAGAAATGGAAATACTAAATATATATATTTAGTATTTCTATTTTTAGGTGATTGAACGGTTTCCAAGAGGCGCAATTTCAATTTCCGCTCTGTTACCTTTTCTAAAAAGCATTAGTTTGAAATCAGCCACATTTCCATTATCATAATAATTATGTTGTCATAAGTAACCGTTCTGTAACATTGCCTCAGGCGAACTATAACATGAAGACAACATTAGATAGTTCCAGGATTTACCTAAACTTAGACATAGTTCCGTCAATCGGCCCTGGGGGTAATTAACCCTTGTTTCTTGTTTCAACGTTATTTGATTAATTTATACATAAACGTATGGTTTTCTGATAAGCTTATAGAGCTTATATATATATATATATTTATATGCTTATCAGAAATTAGTCGAAGGTATTCAGTTCGATTCTAGTAATACTTTAGATCTCCAGTTGAGACTCGAAATGAGCAAATCAATAAAGTATTTGTAACGTAATGATTAAAATTTTCCTATTTTATTATTTATTAAATAAAAAATTCTGATAAAAATAGAGGCGTGGAATGTGAAAAAAATATATCTCTAACCTCTATTTCATTATAACTACACATTTATATGGGGAATTCCCTAAACAAACTTTACATATAATAATATTTTTCTATTGTTCAGCTCAAACATGTATCTCGTGAGCTAAAAGCTTAACCTACGTGCATTCCACTTAAAATAATTAAACTACGTTTCTTTTTGTTGTAATAAATTCAGTTAACTTTTTGGCACGGAACCAGTACCAGATTTGCCAAATGTTTGTCGACAACTGTTTCTAATGGAAGTAATAAAAGTCATTTTTATACGAGACAGTTATAGTAAGCTATAATTATCTATACAAATATATATTAAGAAGCGGAAGAGTTTGTTTGTTTCAACGCTAAGATATGTGGATCTACTCATGCGATTTACTTTCTTTTTGTTTTGAATGTAAACTGCATTCTTTAGAAGTGCTGCTGTTATGCTGCTGCATTGTGGTGTAAGTCTTAGTTAGCCTTAAACAACAAAATAAAGAGCCTTAAATAATTTATTAACTTGAAGTAAAAATCGATTAAGTAACTTAACCGATTTTTAAATGAAACGCACAAAATAAGTGAAAATCTATTTTTAGTTTAATATGTTGGTTAATTAATTTAGATTAAAATTACTAACAATATGAAATCAGCTTCACGCTGTATCCCGCACAGTGCAGGGTAGGCGAAGGGAACCAAGTGTTAAGACACTGCTCCCATTTCAGCCGAATTCTGGAGGCATTACGAATGTTATTAGTGTTATTAGGCATTACTAATGATATTAAAATTATAATGTACGTTAAATAAAATACAATTAACCTTTACGACTAAATTTACTTTCATGCTTGAAAACACTAACGAGTTCGTATATTTTAAGGCTTAATCCCAAAAGAATCATTTCATTTTATAGCTTTTGTGGTCCAATCAATTTACTATTAATGGCAACTTTCAAGTAAATAAATTTACTTCAAGTTCATAAGTTATTTATTATGTATTTTATTTTGTAACATGATAACGATGAGAAGAAATCTTCATGAATATGTAAGCGCTCGTATTATATATTTTTTTCTTATTATTCTGCACCTTTGCGAGGACTTTATGATCCTTATCATGTTACTTCCCCCTACCAGGACATCTTCAATCAGAAGTTCTTGAAACTTGCGGCTCACTTAGAAGCTCGATTTTTTCTGTGCTGCAATATGCATAAATCTGAATATTTAATATAAATTTTCTAGATAACTCGACACTATCTCGAGATAAATGGCCTTGACAGACAGACAGAAGGACAACAAAGTGATCCTGTAAGTTTTTACCTTTTATGGTAGGGTAGTCTTAAAAATATATGTATATATGTGTATTATTTTAAATATAAAATGCCGTCTTAGATATTTTTTTCATTCAGTTTACGTAATACTTTCATATTTAACATATGAAATTGGGAGATTATATGGAGATCCCATTATGCTATAGTTAAGTGATTTAAGCTAGAATTTTAAATAAATAATTTTTCACTAAAATACGTACATTATGATTGATACAGACTAGTCTAATAATTAAAAAATAGATAATTAAAAGCTAACGTGTATTAGAATTAAGAGTTAGTTAAGAGTAAACACGCTTAATTACATCAAAGTCAGTATCATAAGCAACTATTTAATGTTTTAAGTAGATTTAGTTTTAAGCACGATAAGTTGAGAAAAGTAGGAGCTTACGAGCTACTAAGTTAATAAACTTTACAAACAACTTCATTGTTAGAAAACCAGCCAGTCATGTTTTAGTTAACTATCCTTATTTGAGTAATAACAAGTAATGTATTTTTTAATTTATCAAAAAAACGGCCAAGTGCGAGTCAGGTTTCATCCATAAAACTAATATAAAACGCAAAAAATATCACTTATTATTTGTAATAGTTTCCCGATTCACCTTTTATCTGTGACAGGCAGTCTTTACTGAATCTGTGTAGAGATTTTTAGTGCAGATACATATTATATTACAATTAAACGAGATATTTTTGTAATTTGATATAGTTATACACTTATAGTATCATATACAGAGATTCTCACGTCGTATGAACGAATATAATATGAAATTCCAACATTCTCGTAGAACGTTATGTTATAGACATATGTCAAAGTATACCGAGACGAGTTTAAGCCTTAAGCGGTCGATCCGACATATGTCTGTCTTAAGATTATCTGTTCTTTAGTCTCGTTTTTACTTAACAATATATTTTTTGGTATATAATTTTTTGGTATATATATTTTATAAACTTATTTTATTTTCAGCTTCTCATCGTGGAACCTACTTACTATATTATGTTGAATGGCGGAACTCAACGCTTTGCCTTGTTACCCGGATGAAGAAACGAAACAAAAAAACATTAAAATAATTAATTTCCCCGAATGGGAATCAAACTTACAACCGTTATCTTTACAGTCACTGCTGCTGCACTACTGCGCTATATAAAATTATAATATTAGGTAACGGCGGCATAGTGCAGTCACTTACTTAATGAATATGATTTTTTACTCAAGAATATTGCCGACTACACTCTCAAAAATTTTTTACATTTTATTTAACCTGTGTGAAGCTATTTCGCAGAAATAAAATACCCGATACTCAGTGGAGTGATTAAAAAATCAAAAGCGCGGCGTTAAGTTCCGTTAGTCATTACAAAATATTTAAAAATTTGCTCTGAAAACTAGTTAATAAGTTCTTTCCGTCAACCCTGCTATATATATATATATATATATATATATATATATACATCTAAAATTTGTGTATCATTAGTATTTATTATGTAATACAAATGTTTGTACTGATAACTAGATCGCGAGTACCGTAATACGTATTATGTAAACAAGTAAATAATATATTTTATATTACGTAATTATAGATTAATATAACTGTCTCGTATGAAAATGACTTTTATTACTTCCATTAGGGACAGTTGTCGACGTACATTTGGCAAATCTGGTACTGGTTCCGTGCCAAAACTTAACTGAATTTATTACAACAAAAAGAAACGTGGTTTAATTATTTTAAGTGGAATGCACGTAGGTTAAGCTTTTAGCTTACGAGATACATGTTTGAGCTGAACAAAAGAAAAATATTATTATATGTAAAGTTTGTTTAGTGAATTCCCCATATAAATGTGTAGTTATAATGAAATAGAGGTTAGAGATTTATTTTTTTAGACATGTATTAAGTATTTCGCAGTTTATGGCATTATTTATAGTATTTATGGCATTATTATGGTCTTTATATCGTTAGTCGGTATTCGATTTGAAATTTCCTAGCACATTTTCTCTTTAAAGAAGAGATTACGACACTCTCCACCTTCACGTAAAATTTTTGAGACATTACGTGTCGAGTGGTGTAGATTAAGGCCGCGCTTTGTCTAGGTTCTAGGCTGAATAAAACAAAAAAACACAAGTAAAAACGACGATAAAGCATAAACTAACACTAACTTTAATCAAACTAGTGACCCTCGTCACGAATTTGAAGCGAACATATATTAATTCCGTGTAATTAGCGGAGCACATGTGTTTAAGGTTGGCGAGCCCGGCATTGTTGATAATAGTATCTAAACACATGTTTATCTTGTGCTTGTTAATGCAAACAAGGGATAATGGGCGCCGGTCTGCTTCGAGGACGATTACAAACGCCACCGTAGAAAGTTTTAAATCTAAATAGGATGGAGAGTAAGATTTACCTAAGCAAACTACGAAAACAAATTTGTAACTACAATACAGTGTATTAAGAAGCTTTTATAGTGTCGAGGCAAAGTGCAGAGTTAAGTTCTGTCGCTTAACACGCAATGCCTCAAGAATATGGGAAACAGTGTCTTGAACACTACGATCCCTCTGCCTACCCTGCTGTGTGCGGGATACAGTATAAAGCTGAAAAAAATATAAAGAAATATATTTCGAACTACAATAGTTACATTTACAACATAAAACCTGTATATGTAATGAGAGCTTGCGAAAGAAAATAAAAAAAGTTTTTTCAATAATTCCACGAGAAATATTGCCATTATGGTATATAATTATGGCTCGAGTCGTTTTACGTTGGTATGACGTCTGCGAGCGTATGGCTGGAGTGGCTGGATTGTGCACAACGTTCATACAACGTTCACACACACAGTATAAAACACTCGCTCTGCTCTTATTACACTGAAAGGTACAGAACATCAACTAGCGTGCTTTGTTAACTCTGAACATGTATTTATAACGTAGATTGAAGGAAGTTGTTGACGAGTAAGAAAGATTTTTTTATGTATTTTATATTTTTTTGATAGTAACTTTAATTTTTTAATTATTATTAAATATCATCTAAATATACTTAATTAATGACTTCTGACTGGTATGCATACTTTTGGGATAAGAAGACGCTAAGTTTAATTTTAAAAATATATATTTTTGACAACAAACCGGATTTTAAGCATATTAAAAAAAACGTAATGAGATTGCTTTGTCACACTGGCGTGTTTAATTGCCCAAACAAACAACGTATACGCCCCGCCTGATTTAAGAGCTTTTACTTTAAAAGCTATCGATAAAGTAGTATTTTTTTTAAGCTGACAAGCCATTATACGCATAAGCGACTAACCCCAATTTTTTTTTTAAATTTGTTTCCTTTATTTAGAAGTACCCAATTTTTTTTTAAATTTGATTGGTTTATTCATATAAATAACCCTTTCTCTATCACCCGGAGCTATGAATGTCAAGATACCATCAAGCAGCTACGGGAAGTTTGTTATCTGAAATTAGACGGTGCCTCCGTGAACTCCGCAGCCGCCGGCAATTGAACCCTCATTTAGGATTACTCATGCTTTTGAAGGGTATGTGTTATCACGCTAGTTTCCACTAGTGGCGTTATCTCCAGTGATGTAGAGATAGCAGGTAAATTAACGTGTTGCGGTGGTTAGTCGTTTCCGCTATGTGTATTTGATAGGTAAAATAGCCTATTTTTTAATTTTTTATTGAAGACGTCGTGGCACAAAGGTTCACGGACCCTGTGACTGTAGGAGGGAGGAGGGAGGGAGGAGGTGAAATATTTGAGGCAAAATTCTAGAGGCATTGAACTTGTAGCATTCTACGAAAAATCGGGAAGATAGTGTCTTAACACGAGGTTCCCACTGCCTGCTCTGCTATATGTGGAGTATAGCGTGAAGCTGATAAAAAAAATCTATTGAAGGGAAAATGGAAAAAAATGTTTAGTTAATTCGAAAAGGATATCTATTCCTCAACGCGACTGTCACGACCAATTGACCGTAGCACTCTAGAAAAGCATTTCTACGCAGACTATTATAGCAAATGGCACTCATATATTACTGACAAGATAGAGTATACTTCAGGTATAGATCAGGCATGGAGACTTTAGTGATGTGCGGGATTCTGGGATGCAATATAGGGATGGGAAATTATTGAAGGTTAGTTATTCAGTTATTGTTTTCTTTATTTTTTATGATATAGATTTTTATTTATTAATCGTATATATATATTTAAATAATAGTTAACTAAGGTAATAATAATTATAATGAACATCATATATTTATTTTATAAATTATGTGTTACTAATTTACTTCCCTTCCTTCCCTAGGTAACCTTTTCTTCGTAAAGGGCACCTGGTGATAAGTTATTCTGTTTACAATTTTGCACGCTTAGAAACATTCCGCATTGCGGTTACCGAATTCAGCCCGAGTTTACGCTACATTAACTTGGCTATACTATAATTATACATTTTAAAAATACTTCTATTTGATTTTTTAAGTAATGAGATATATAAGCATATCATGCTGTATCCCGCATAAAGCGGGTTAGTCAGAGGGAAATCAGTGTTAACACACTCCGTTCCTCACTCTCCGCCAATTTTTTCATGGCATTGCGTGTTGCTTGGTACTCTACCGGGGTTTTTGACTTCGCACCAGATGGAAGAAATAAAAAAAAATAATAGCTAATAATTCATTCCCTCGAGAAGGAATCGAACCGTCGCGTTATAGTCACACCCTTGTGCCCCTACACCTACGACGGCCAGAAATAATTATAATATTTTATTGATATGATATATTTCAATTCATACTATGAAATTGTAAATAAATTTATCACAATCAGATTGACAAAGAGACAAAACTAAAGCTCAAATCGATATTAATTAAAAGCGCCTGGAGCTACGACTGTTGATAATGTAACGTTGTGAAATAAAATATTAGTTTCATTTCAATTTAAACGGTTACCTTCATTTAACCACATAAAAGCTACCAGCGATCCACTCGCGGCTTCGTCGCGGGTTCGGTTCGTGATCATAATAAGATAAATTACAATTTTAAAGATAATATATGGATAGCTACAATTTGAATTCAGACGTGATATCTCCAAGCGTTCCTAAGATAAAGGGTCTTAATAGACAGACGGACAACAGAATGATCTTATAATTCTTATAATATCTTATAGGATCCCTTTTTACCCTAAAAATCAATGTTTTCTGTTAAAATTACTATTAAAATTACTATTAGTTTAAATTACTCTTATTAAAATTTACCTATTTTGAAATTTTAATAAAATTATAGTACCCTAAATAATAGACATTGACTATACATATGTAATATATAAAATGTTTTAAGAATCGCACATTACAAATACACCATTGGTAAAAAACGATCGTACGCTACATCACTAAGGGATCGTCGGTTACATCGTTGTTTTGTCCATTGATCACCCATCAAACCGTTGTTACATTGTTCATATAGGAATCTACAATCTACCTATGTAAAATAATAACTAGAACTTTTACTCGAAGCCTTACATTGTATATTAAGCTCACAAATAGCTTCACGCTGTATTCCGTACACACCAGTGTATGCAGTGAGAACGTAGTGTAACACTCCGTTCCCCACTTTCGTGTTACGCGTTGAGTAACAGAACTCAACGCCGCATATTCATTTAGAAGGCATTTGCAATTGCATTCTGGAGGCATTGTATGTTGAATGGCGGAACTTAACGCCGCACTTTGCCTCGACACCTCGTCTCATTATCTCGAATAGAAATCGAATCTACGACCTGTCGTGTTTGCGTCATACGTCTGTACTCCTACCGACTGGCCTGCACAACTGTTTTCACTTATCTCTATATCTATTATAAATAGAGATATAACACTTTGTTGTAATGAGATGATGCACCAGAGATGATTGTCTTACAATTCAGGACAATGCTGCAGGCATGCTTAATAGGATTTGGTTATTGAATTCTATTCAGGAATATTCACAGTTCAATTTAACTGGTTTCCTCCACAAAGCGTAATCAACGTACACTATTATAAACGATTAATATTATCTGCTTACGATCCAAGCACGCATACATTCAAAACTACTTATATTACGATAGACTTTTAAATTGGTTAAATTATATATTAAGTGTTATTGTGGCATAGCGGCTGTTTGTAAACGTGACGTTGTGGGTTTGATTCTCACTCGGAGTAACGAGTTATATTCATTTCCACGGTCTGGGACAAGCCGAAGCGCCATTTTCATATTTGGTAATATTTTATATTTGTGGAATATAGAGTGAAGCTAAAAACATGTGTATGAGTGACTAAACTCTACAAAACATTATTACAAATAAATTTAAATTCCAGCAAACTCAACAAAAATTGATTCCAAAAAAAGGTTACATATAACACAAAAAAACAAAGGGCCACCTGGCTGATTTATTTCACGCAAGCAATGTTGCGTGAAAGCTGAAAGGGAAGACGGAAATCAAAAATTTATACTCCAGCTAATTTATATCGGCTACTATTCGGATTACCTATGCCTTATACCGTACATCACGCTGGTTCGGAGGCTGATTCATTACACGAACCTTAATCCTTGATGGAGATGAGGGGAAAACGTAGAGCGAAGCGTAATAATAGGTTGTTTACATCAGTTGATAAGTTACCTCTAGAGTCATATAGAGTCGCCACCATCGTGGCACAATGACACAAGGGCGTAACTGTAACGGGACGGTTGTGGGTTCAATTCCTGAATTCATTATTATTTCTTAATATTTGAATTTCTTCGCTATGCACAATATAAAATTCCATAACTACATAATAAAAACAAATGCTGAGAAATGAGTATCGCTAAAATAAAAACAAGTTATTTATTTGCATAAAAATTAATTTCCTCGTAGCTTCATATAACATATTTTCTAGATTTGCTGCTTGAATAAATAACCACTTGTATATTGAAATCATAATTTAATTAAATTTTTCCTGTTTTAAAGAATGGTATGTTTTAATATAAAATTCTATTGTTAAGAATAAACAACGATGTTATCGTGGCACAGTGTGATGGGGTCTGACCCAGTAACCGCGATGGCTTGCTAGTCGATCTCCACTCAGGGAGTTAATTTCTAGTAAGAAAAATTGAGATTACGAACTAAACGTCTTAACGGAAAATGGAAAGAAAAAACGCTTAAGCGCTATAAGCGAGATACAGCGTGATACTTAAATAAAAAAAGCAAAATAACTAGTTTGTTATTTAAGCGTTAAATTTTTTGATTCAAACTGATGTGCTACCAAAATAATAAAATTGAAATTATCATTCAGAAACAATCGTAATTTATATAAATTATATCGACGATATATATATATATATATATATATATATATAGAGCGCGTAATACAAAAAACCAGAAACTGAAATACAACTGTTTTTTAAGTTTCCACCGCACACTAAAATTCTATTGAAATGATTGACAGCGAAATAAAAATTCTAAACAAACGCTTCTAACTATTTTGTATTTTAAACTTTCAAAATGGAAAAATATAGTTCAAAACACACATTCAAAAAAACCTTACTCGAAATAATATACTTACTCGTAATATTCTTATTCACTAAAACTACCTTAAAATTGTATTTTTTTCTATATAAAAAAAGAGATGTGAATTAATTAAAAGTACACACTTAACTTTCTGTATTAATTATAATAATATTTTAAATGTAGAAGTTTGTGGAGGATAGATGTTGGTTCAATTACTGAACGGATCAAAGCAAAAAATTATAAACGGATTTAGATGAAACTAAGTAATACAAGCAAATGTTGTAAAGAACTTGAAAGTTTAAACAGGTGAAGCCGATTTATAGTATATTTATAAAAAAATTGTATATTTTTCAATATTTATTTTATTATTATTATTATATATTAAAATTAACTTCAATGTAGGATCGGGAACTTCAATTTATCGATAACTTATTGACTCCGTAGATAAGGGCTTTAGTAGGCTGAAGGGGGCGTGATGAAATTGTTTGAAGACAACGTATCCCAAGTCCGGACATAAGAATTTAATTAACCCAATTTTACCCCCTTTGTCTAAGCTAATTCAAGTTTCGCTAACTAAAATAAACGTTTATCTAATATATATATATATATATATATATATATTTTGTTATATAGTTATGTAGAGTTCCGGGTTCGACATCAACCACTTTTTATTATGACTATTTAGTATTTAACGTTTTAGAGGTTTAAGTTAAAAAAATGTTTCTAGTGACATCATATTACTTACAATATTTAATAAAGCGATGGGATATGCCCTTTAGTCAGATTATCTATGCTCAGGATAAGCCCTCTTTGTGGATGGTACTGGGACTCAGCAAAAAAGAAACCCGATACTCTGGTCTGTATTCGAATTACTGTCATCAATGCATGACGTTTGTGGGTTGCAGGTCCGTTATCCACAATATGAACTAAATCCATTGGCGCATTACACTCTTTATACGCCGACGACAGCCCATGCCCCAGCAGTACCTTCACTAATCTGAACATCAGACCCCCAGGTCTTCTGGGCTTAACGTATTTCATGCACGAGTTAACTCGTGTGCTTCGTTCAAACTGCGGGACCGTGAAGTATTCAATTTTCATTCATTGCACGTTGCAGTTTGCGTGTGCATCCCAAGCATCAATGCCAGTATTTCGACCTGCATTTGAAGTCAATTCGCGCATAAAACACGTAATCTGGACAACTCTTATCATTTGAGGCCCTCATAAGGTGCCGTGTAGAATCATGGTGAAGACTGCCTCGCAACGGTTTAAAAGAAGCTTATAATAGTGTAAATGATTACTTATTTTAAAAAAAATCTCCATTTTTAGTTCACTTTTTTTCAAGATTAATGTACGCCGTGAATCAACCGTTGATAAATTAGACGTCGGTAATGGACAAAGCCTTTTGCTGGCATTATAAATAGCTAAATGCTGGATATTAAATGCTCATTCTTAAATACTTTTACATTTTCACTAATGATATTCGTTTGTCATTTTTGTTATAAGTATTTTTTGAGAAATTTACACAAAAGTAACTGTCACGATTTGAGAACTTATATAGATTTTTTTTTCGTTCATTCTTCTTTGTAATTACATATATATTGACATTTCCTTTATAGCACTGATTGTCGAATTAAACGTATATAGCCTACAAGAATACACGCACATATATTACAATTTGTGATCAATGTCAGAATATATTAAAACCCTAAAACCAGCCAGTGAAAAGAAGATAAGCAAGGCCAAGGCCAGGTAATTGAGACCAGTCGTGGCGCAGGGCAACAAGCTGGAACGCGAAAGGTTGTGGATTCGATTCTCACTTGAGGAACTGAAATATTTATACATTTAATTTCTTCACTCTGGTGTCGAAGCAAATCACGGCGTTAAGTTGCCTCCAGTATCCGACAGGAAGTAAGAACTTTAAGCAACGAACTACAAAATAATTTTACATAAAGTAGGTCTTACTTGGGTTTTCTTAAAAAAAATTAATATATTAAAAAAATATATATAATTTTAAAGTTAATGTCAAGCTACAACAACCTTACTACAATATCAGATTACTAAGCCTGCTTGTTTGGTTCTCCCAGTCAAAAGTTCTGAGGTAACCAACATGAAAAAATACACTTTTCTTTAAAAGATAAACAAAGAAAAATGCTATCTATAGTCATTAAAAACAACTATTTACTTTAAAAAAAAACCACAATCAGCAGCGCTCAATATGCACATTTTAAAAAAAGTATTACCATTAAATTCAATTCTATTTAACAGAACAGCGCTACAGTGATCGCGTTGGCTAAAATCCATAAAAGTTTTTGGCACAAAACGCTGCGCCAGATTTGGCAGAGCTTACGCGTTCACCTAATGGAGTCTTCTTGGTACATTATTATATTTAGGATATGAGAAATGATTCGAGATAATCCAGCAACAATTTCATATATCAGAGGCAATAAGTATCGTATTATCTTTTCTGAGACAGGTGCCTCTCTGCCGCCGTGAATTAATCTGTGTGGCTGGAAGGCAAGGCAGGTGTTCTGAAACGGCGCGTCTAAGCCGCCCCCGCAGCCCCCGCCGCCCCCGCCGCCGACGCACGCACAGACGTTGAATAATACAAATGCTCGCGTTTCAACAACCTTATTTCCACTTTTATTTCAATACCGCTGTGTAGGTACTGTCACTGTCACATTTTACAACGTTTCAATTTTTGTTTGTATTTTTACTCTGTTTGTTTCATTTAATTTCTTCTTTGTTTATTTTTATTGTCTTCTTCATATTAAGTGTATGAATCAACTAATCTGTGGTAAAAAGAGCCAAGTCAAACATGCGCTTGAATTTTATTACGAGTAACACATAACTCGGCACCTTTATAGACCTCCCATTTTTTTTATCGATGAAGTCGAGTTCAACGCGTTATATTAATAATAATATCACTTTATTGCACATTTATAATTAAATTATACATTTGATTTTTAAAATACTTGTATTTTTAAAATACCCATATTTTCTTATGTTCTTTGATCTAAATTAACCACCTCATTCCCTTTTTTTTATTTAAATAAAAAATACACTATTTAAATATTGATATGTGATAAAAAGTAAGCCAGCTAAATTAATTTTATTACAAAAAAAAAATAACACCAAAAGAACCAACCAAAAGAAGTATAATAATAACCTGACAAAAAAAAACATATTGGTAAAACAGCTAATATTTTGATAAATTATCAATTTTCCCATTGTAACGTATGAAACAAAAAAAAACCTACCTAACCTGGAGAGCGCGTTATCTCGGCAGAGATGTATGAGGACAATTTGTTAGTGTTCAATCAATCAGCGAGTGGCGACAGATGAATTCGGATGCTGCGTCAATAACGGAGAGAATCGAAATCAAATTGTGCGTCGTTTGGGAGGAGAAATATTGTCACGCGATCCGAGGATCTGTTAAGTAATTTCCTGGTTTCGAACAGTGTTTTGTCACTAGTAATGATGTTTTCTTCTTGTGGCGTATTTTTTGGTAAATAATGTTTGTTATAATATTTCAGATTCGGAATAAAGAATCAATGCAATCACACTAAATATCTTGGATTTTACAAATAGTGGAAAATGGAGAACAGAGAATGTTGACATGATGTGAAAAAAATTTTAGCAGTTAATAATGAAATGGTATTCATTTCATTCCACGCATAGAAGGGTAGACAGAGAGATCCTGGGATCCTAGTGTTAAAACACTCCGTTCTGATTAACACGTAGTGCTATCACGTCGATAATATTGCGTGTTAAATGGCGAAATACAACCCCACGCTTTGATGCTGTTGTGAAGCTGATGAATAAAAATAAATTGATTAATTTGATTATAATATTAACCAATTTGAATTAAAAATGTAAAAATAAAACATGATTCTATTTCAAGTAAAATGATTGATCGCTTTTATAAAATTGGCTATACGTTATTAATTGCTTGGACAATCGGCGCTTCTGCTCCATCATTTTTTATTTTGCAAAAAACCTCATTTAATTTGATTTTCATTTTTCATGAAACCAAGACCGCATTTACAGTGTAATCTTAATGTATTTTTAAGCTTCATGCTGTATACACATAGCGGGGTAGGCAGAGGGAACCTGGGAACATAATGTTAAGATATTTAGTTCATCAGGCATTGCGTATTGGGTAACGAATCTTAACGCCGCAAATTAATGCAAAATATCTTTGAATAATTCAATATACGAATATTTGAATAGAGATCATCGTGACTTAGTTGGATGTCATCTGAAAAAACTATGTCTAAAGGCGGGTGGAGAGTAGAGGAACCCAGATTATGTATGTAACATATATAAATATGTAGGTTCTGGCGTACTTTAGTACATGCTGAATATATATTTTCTAAATATATATCTTGCTAAGAAGATATTAAAGAGATAAAGAGGATATATAGAATTAAACATTTTTAAACATTTTAATGCACAAGAAAATGTTATATACATTTAATTCGAGGAATTAATAGAAATAAAAAAATAATAATAAAATATTATAAAAGATTTTAAATAGTATCTATCTATTTGTATGAAACTGATAAAAGCCCCCCTTCCTTCCATCGAAATCCCCCTGAAATAGAGCCACAATACTGACGTTATCATAAATTAAGAGATAAATAACACAATCATTTGATAAAACGATTATCTACTATAAAACTTATTTAACTAGAACAATTTGGTTTAGTAGTGTAGTTAGTTGCGTGTCAATTCGCAATATTCCGCAGAAACTCAATTGTATTGTAATTCCACGGTCGGTGGTACAGACAGGAACTGCGATCGCATTATAACCACAGTTTAAACGTTCAACGTTATTGCATTTTATATAAAAAGTTCCTTTTTAATTTACAAATCTTTTGTTTTTGACGATGCAGCTTGGTATTTTTGTTGTTTTTTTTTTTTGTATAATGTAATTACTTTTATTAGCTTCACGCTGTATCC
>JBAIZZ010000249.1:1529986-1569326 GCA_037355905.1 Heliconius aoede | reverse complement strand
TTTTTTTTGTATAATGTAATTACTTTTATTAGCTTCACGCTGTATCCTGGAAATAGATATCCTGGAATCCTGGATGTGTGTTGAGTGGCGGAACTCAACGCCGCGATTCTTCTAGGAACTAGAGCGTCGAAATGTTAATATTATATATTTCATTCCCCCGAGTGGGAATGGAACCAACAACCATCGCATTTACAGTCCCACGCTTGTGTCCCTGCGCCACAACAGCCTCATTTTTACCGTTTATCATAAATTAAAGTGTATATATTTTTTTCAAGATAAATTATATCATATATTTGGAATGATTATGAAAAATGATAACTATATTTCTAACAATAAATAGTGTATAGTCTCATGTCAGACAGGTGTCATATCCGTCGGCCATGGAAATTCATCACAGCTTCCGGCTGTTCACAAACGACAAGTCTAATTCATCTTCAAAGTGTAATAAAACCAAGAGTATCCTAACAATGATATATCTTTATAATAATGATAGTAATCAGATACGGCTGATAGTTTTAACCTAACTAGAATATCTGTAGTAGTAAATAAATATATTATTTTCAGTTTTTTTTTAAATTTCACAGTGAATACCACATATGTATAGCAGTGTAGGCAGAGGAATTCAGTTTTTAGACACTCCCATTTTCCACTTTTCGCGAATTTTTTTCGAGGCATTGAGTGTTGAGTGGCGGAACTGAATGTGTGGAAGAAATGAAAATATTAATAAATAATAATTCATTCCCCAAGTGGGGATCGAACCCACAACCGTCGCGTTACACCACAACGGCCCCTACGCCGCAACGGCCTTAAAAATATAATCATTACAATTTGAAATACTGACTATATATTTGGACAAACTAATAAAATAAACAGTTAAACTAATTTCATTTTCTCAATTCAAACAGAATATAAAATTAAGCTCGTATCACGTTTCCGTAATTATACGCCAATTAGTGAAGGCTTATCAATTTTGACTGATTACACCTGTTTATATGTAGACAGGTCTCATTGAATTGTCACAAATAAATAGCAAATTTTGTTAATGATATAATTATTATATTATATATAGATACTTACACATGACAGGTCGTGGGTTCGAACTGTGAGTAGGAATGAAATTGTGAAATTAATATGCGATGTGCTTAATATACCGCACTTAGCAGAGCGGGTAGAGGCAACCTGGGAACCTGGAATTAAGACATTCTGTTCCCTACTCTCCGCTGAATTCTGGAGGCAATTAACTAAATTTGTTTTTCCGTATAAAGTTCAAAGCTCTATTTAATGAATAACAAAACTTACGTTATAATAAATCACATTGTCGTTTACGTCATAGTCTAATCAAGAGGTAGTTTATATATTTCACATAAAATAAGATTTAGAAAAAACAACGGCAACATTATTTTAAAACAAAATATAATATATACTAATATTAAAAATCTTTTATATGTTTGTATTAGCTAAAAAACCAGAGCATTTTATAGAAAACAAATATTTTTCTATAAAATACCCTGACCAATTAGGTCAATTAGGTCAAATACTATAATTCTCATTATTGATTTTAGATTTGCATAGAATGATAAATATTTTAATAATAAAATCTTATATCTTTTTTTTCAACATCACAATATGACACTTAAAAGCGGTATAAGAAAAAAAGAATTTCCGGATTCTCTCTTTTCTCTCTTATCTGATATCTGATGATTTTATGTTTATTTTATGTATATATGTCGACTTCTAAATAATATTTTTTAATGCACATATGAATTACATACAAATAAGACGATCCTCTAAAAATATTGGACGAATTCAATTGATATTTAAAGGGTCAAATAAATTATACATTAGATGTATTACTGAATAGCGTGTCCCAAAACAGAGGGCGGAGTATGTCAGATAAAATACGCGCGAACGGAAGTAAGAGCGGATATCCGGTAATAGAATTTTGTATTCTATACACGAAAAAGTGACTAATGAAAGACATTTTTTTATAACACTTGTTCTCTCTTTATTATCTTGCCACCGTGGGGGAAAAAACCTTTTTCCTTTTTGCGTTGATTTTATAATCTGTTCTTTATGAACATTCGTTCATATCGGATATGTTTAGAATGAATTTGATTTTTGACGCGCTCATTATGAAAATGCAAACAAGTTGTTCTTTGCATTTTAATTTTCCAAATACATCTAAAATATTATGTCAATTAAGAAAATAATCGATTTAATTTTCTTTATATGAAATATATGAAAGATAATTAAAGGTAACATCAATATCTTACTAAAATTTATTATATCATTCTTAGGGATTTTCATATTTTTCACCTGACCGTTACCCAACCCTGACGCTCTTCAATTAAAGTACCTCGTTCAACATTCTCCACATACATAATACACATGTCAACTTTGTAGAAACCAAACTGTTGTAATTACAAATGTCAACTAAATTATACTGAACGCTTATACAGAATGCATCAACTTGACAAACAACGAAATAACCAATTACACAGCCGCACATACGACATTAGGCCGCGATATTTTAGTAGGTTAAACATTGTCGAATGACAGAACAATTCCATACAAATCATATGTCAATGACAATAGAGCTTAGTACGGTATTTTTCAATAGATTCTCTTTTAAATTTAATTTATAATGTATCTCTTCATACATTTTGGAAAATCGAAAATATTCTTAATTGTACTAAATTGTAAATCGAAGTAGATGTGTTTTTTTAGCTTCACGCTGTATCCCGCATACAGCCTGGTAGGCAGAGAGAACCTTGGTGTCAAGACACTTCGTTCCCCATTTTCTGCCGAAGTCTGGAGGCATTGCGTGTTGAGTGGTATTGCTAGAGCGAAGAAATGAAATAGTTAAATATTCCAATTCCTCGAGTAGGAATCGAACGTACAACCCCCCATGCTTACAATTGCACAAACAAAATGTGAACGCTTCGTAATACATGCTAAATAATATGAAACTTTCCTTCAATCCATTCATTAGGGTGGTCTTTGTGAATGCGACAAAAGACGGTCAAACCGAGCGCATTTAGTCTGGGCCGTATGTAACTTTTGCCTGCAAGTTGGTGGTTTTCTGGAGCCTTTCATACTATTACCTGCGAATTCAGCCAACGAGGAACTTAGTCGTTTGACGCTTCCGCACTAATTGAAAGTAATGAGTCCGTACAGCGGCTCTTGTACGGACTCATTACTTTAGTGTACTTTAGTTGGATTTTATGATTTACTTTTTGAGGTTTTGTTTATTCGATTCGATTAAAAAAATATATCAGCTCCACGCTGTGTCCCGCACGGAGGAATCTAGTGTTAAGACTCTCCGTTATCCACTTCCCGCAGATTGTTTTGAGGCATTGCGTGGTGCGTGGCAGAACTCAACTTGATGCCAGTTATTTTGAGTAAAGGAATGAAAAATTTTATAAGCATTAATTTATTTCTCTGAGTGGGGATCGAGTCCAGAGCTGCCGCGTTACAGCCACACCCTTGTGCCCCCTGCGCCAAGGAAAAAGTAAAATTTTGTTGACAGAAAGTGTAAGAAAACTAAAAATATAAGTATTTTTAATCTATTAATAAAAAATTGTATTTATTACCAATTACTTAACTATATACAATTAGTTATTTGGTATCCAGGGAATACATCAATCAATAGCAATATGTCGAGCATGTCGCACGGCTACCCTTGAGGGAACGTTCTGGCGTGTATTGTATCTGCGGTTTGCCTTTATTTGTACACTGGCATTTACCTGCGGCGCCGCCCGCATCGGCAAATAGAAATAACTAAGACTTGTGTGTGGCACTAGACACACTCTAAGTGCCGGAAGTAACTGACTGAAGGTATAACAGTGGGTTATAGAGATGATACTGAGAGAAATAGAGATGTACATAAGGCCTAAGCCAGTCTTTATATATGGACTACCCAATACTAAAAACATTCAAATAAAATTAATCAAGTTTTTGAGATTAGAGCGTTCAACTAAACAAATTGTTCAAATATAATAACTTCAAGAAATAAAAACAAGTCTCTAGAAAAATAAACAATGAACACTTACTTTGATTACCTAAGTTTTTATTTTTTTTTATTGTAGAGACTATCAAAACAATGTATTCTATACTTTAAGTATAAATTTATACTTTTTACACTTTCACTACGTCACACACTACGTCACAAATAGAAAAAATCTTTTTCATTTCTATATTTTGAAATATAAAGACGTCACACTTATAAGCTGAGCTGTAAAAGCACAGAACATACGTTTATAGCGTCGTTAGGATATAATTTTACCTTACATTTACAACGTTGTAAAAGCCTTATAAAACCATTGTCAATGCTCGACCGTTGAATTCCTTGGAAATGACAACTATAAATAAATTTTATTACGCTTTTTTTGCCGGGACCTCATTTTACTGGCTTAATTGAAATAATAAAAAATAATAATTTTATCTTTTGGGGTCATTGTATATCTTTATTACAATTTTTATACTGTGAATTCTTTATTATAATATAAACCTCACCTATAACTAAATAACTAATAAGCTCATTATATATTTTATATAACCCTTAACTTTAAAGCTTTTTTGGTTGTATTTTTTATATTACAGTCTCAACGTCCTTAATTGAAAGGGTGTTTTATTAACACCCAAGTAAATATTTGAGCTGTTTAATATTACTGTTTGTAAGTAGTAATATAAGTACTCGTAGGGGATCGAACCCACAACCGTTGCGTTACAGTCATATCATATGAATAATAATGTCACAATACGCAATGCCTCCAGAATCCGGTGAAAAGTGAGGAACGGAGTGTCTTAACACTAGACTCTGCTCACCCTATTGCATGCGGGATACAGCGTGAAGCTAATTTATTTTTTATTTATTATTATTTTATTTTTTATTTATAAACGAATAAATACAATAACATAGTAAATTAGAAAAATAACCCAAAAAAAGTCTAAAAATCATGATACAAGGAATCACAATGATAGTAGTAAATTCATGGTTATACATGACGAGCGCACCTTCCTCCATAAAGTACGGAACACCGAGTGTTTCAATTGGCAAGGAGCAGGTGTCCCTCGCAGTCCCTATTGCATTGTCAGCAAATTAGTTCAATGTCCGGAACAAATCTTCAATGAAATGAAAAAGGATGATTGTTTTCTCCTGGATTTTTTATTTATACTCGTAATGTGATTTCTTAGAATTAAAGGTTAATTTTATTTTCAGCTTCACACTATAATCTGTATGTCAGCCAAGTAGGCAGAGGGAGGTTAGTGTTAAGATACTCCGTTCTCCATTTTACACAAATTTTTTGGAGTTGTATGTGGTGGAACTCAACGCCGAACTTTGCCTCGACACTAGAAGAAAAAAATCTTATTTCTTCAAATGGGAATTGAACTTACTACCTGTCACATTTATAATCATACGTTTACTTAAGCCCCTACACCACGAATCTCATCATCTGGGGACTATCATCACGATCAATTAATTTTTTTTTTATTGATTTAAAATTATTAAGCTCACACAGTGTTCTATTTCTATCTAGCAGTGTAGACTAGAAACTGATTACTTCAACGATGACGTGGCAACCATATTCAAGCAATATAACCTCAAAGATAGCGCACACGCGCAAAGTGCGCAAAGTGCGCATATACGCGCACAAATCCTTGTATAAATCTTGTACGTGACTAGTCTACCATACCAACTGCAAAGTTACGAGAGAAAATAAACAAGCCCGAGTATCGCTTTCCTCGTGAAACCATTAAACCACACGCTGAGATTAATGCTAGACTAATGAATCAGCGCGAGTGACAAATCAGTTTGTGATAATGGATAACGCCTTTGTGCGTTCCTTCTAAGGTTGAACGCCTTCCCTTCTTAACTCTGTGTTCCTTGTTCATCTACGAGTACATCGTATACCGAGTGAGAGTTTATTAGGTGTAATCTTGTAATACTTCGATCTTGGTGAAATTAATTGTAGTATTATTTTTTCTCATTCTATACATGTAGCCTACGATTTCGTTTGTGCGAATTAAATAGCTCATCTAAAAAAAGATCTCATTTTTAGAAAGCCAAATGCAAAAGTTTAGCTTAAGCTTTTGGCACACCTCGAGCGCATTCCTTACAGAGGCACAAGTGTTCGACTGTAAGCAACTGGTTGTGGCTTTGATCCCCACTCGTGGAAATATAATATTAATTTAAATTTAGATTTTCTTTTCTTCGCTTTGTCGAAACAAAGAGTGGCATTGAGTTCCGCCTATCACGAATTCGTCGGAAAATGGAAATCGGAGTGTCTTAACACTAGATTCCCTGAGATACAGCGTAAAGCTGATATAAATAATCAGAGCAAAACATAAACTATACAAAGGTGTAGAGCATGTCTTCGGTGCTTGTTTACGTACTATGACTAAGATGATGAATTTCTAGAAGATTAGTCAGCGAAAAACAACTTCTAAATGTTAATATCACGCTCACTAATATATTGTTAGCATATTAAGTTTTTATAAAGTTATAAATATTGGTAATAATTATGACATCATATCATATTTAATTTTGTGGTATGGACAAATTTACTGTTTTTTCTGTTCTATTTGTTCCTTATTTTTTTGTTTTTCAGACGTAACAGTTTATTCTGCCAATGTCACGTAACATAATATAATGAAGAGAACACGATAGCAACAATTGTCAATTTACCATATCAAAAAATTAATAAGTTGACATTTATTCTTTTTTTTTTGTATAAACTTGACAAGTTCTTATTATATTTAATTGTAGTGTGCCTACCTACTAGAAAAACTTTACATGCCTATATAATTAATACAATTAGAAGTATTCTATCAAACAATATCTATTATATATGTACGAGAGCGTGCAAGAAAGTCAGTACAAAGACTGTTCATTACCGGTCCACCTTGCGAGTTGGTAACAAAAGGAACTTTAAACTATACACTTTCAAATTACTCCGTGTGTAAGTTTGCGTGTACTCTGTAACTAATGTGGACGTCGCGGAGGCTTTTGTTTTCCATTCGGCAATTAAATGGCAAATATCGCGTCTAATCAGGGCGGGTTGTATTTAAAGTGTTACATGTGTAATTTTTGTGCTTATTTGTGATAATTGTAGTGTAGCGTTTGCAGCCGCACGCTCGTATTTCTGTGTCTTGGTCGGCCTCAAATATATATCACATATAAATAAAACCGTAAAACTATATATATTTACATATATATTTTCTAATAAGAAGAACACGCAAATTGAATTGAAAAAGAAATTGAAGAAAAATTCAAATTAAACTCAACTCCTTGAATCTTTGAAATTTATAAGTAATTTGAATTGGACGGCTGGAAGCATTCACACCCAACTCCATATTCACTTTGATCTTTTTAAAATGGCCGGGTTTTTTCACAGCGTGCGAAGCGAAATCAAAGACTCCGGTAGTAATAGCAACGCTTGCTTGGGGCGTAATTCTTTCGTACTTTTCCACGTACTCGTATACAAGTATAAACAACAACATAATAACACCGGGACGACTTGCTACTAAAACAGCAATGGTAAAAAATTTTTATAAAATGGTAATAATACTGATATTTATTACCTATAGTCGGGATGTTTTTTAATTTAATTACTCTATTGAGATTTAATTACTCTATTGGGATTTAATTACTCATATGTCCCGACTGTTAATCCTAATACACTATTGGGTTTGTTTTTTTTTTAGTTTTAAGCAGTCCGGGCTTTTGTTTTCTTTTAATAGTTTTGTTATCTTTTTACTTTTTTGTTAGGATTGCTAGGTCAGGTAAATATTCGATCCCTTTTTCGCTTTCGCTTTCGTTTCAGAAAGTAAAAGGGCAAAGTCTATAGTTTTCAACTTTATTATTGTATAAATTGTAATAATAAATATTTATTATTATTACGGTAATAATAATCATGATATTGTGGTATTCGCTTAATCAAAATCCGTTCAGCGATTCTGGAGATATGAGGTAATATTACATACATACATACAAGATACATTTAATTACTTGTAAATTGTTTTATATTGTAGTTTTTTTAATACAATTTAATAGTAAGTACAAAAAATTTAAAATACATTTTTACCATTTCCTGTGGCACAACAAAAATAATCTCATTCAAAAATGGTTAAAATCTATAATAGCCAAGAGCTTCCACCTGCTCTTGACTGCCGCAGACGCTAACGCGAACAAAAAGCTTGGTCATTAATAATATTGTTCAATTAATTATTTTTTAAACAGTTTTGTATAAAATTTCGTTGAGTAGTTACAAAATGAAAGAGTTAATGGAAAAAAAAGTTGTTTTCTCCTTGACTTTTAACTACACAGCAGCTCTTTAAATGGCAATTAGTTCTTAATGCCGTCTAAATATATAAATGATTTTCTAATAACTTAAGTGCAATTATTTTATTAAATTATAACAACTTTTATATATCATTCAGTTCTCCCATTTTCTCTTTCATAATTTTAGCCAACCCTTTTGAGCGATGAACAACGAGCGATTTGTCTTTAGAAAAAAACTGTGGAAATAGATATATTCCATGCCTCCGAGTAAAACTCGAGCCCATAATTATTGCATTTACAGCCAACCGCTGGTCCACTACGCCATGATGGACTCAAAACTTAGCTTACAATCATTCATCAAACCGCTTCCATCATCACACCGGATCATATAACTTTTCAAATACCTAAACTCTCAACCCGCAAAGATCAGATTAAGCCGGCGATCGTGATTTCGTTTGAACGAATATAGAATTTTTGGGCAAAATTTCTATATTGTAGAGGTTGGCCGGTTGGTATAAATTAATTTCTATCCCGGCCTGCTTAATATTAATAAACATTCAGAGCATTTCATCGCAAAGTTCGTTTTAACTGCGGAGATATTCGAATTTATAAATTTTAGCCTCAACTTTATGCGCGAGATTACACTTACAGTTACGGTATTACGGTTAACCCAAATCGCGTTGAATACCGTATGAGTAGAGTACTACTAACTAATGTAAAGCTGATAATGTAAATAATACTAACTCATTATCAATTATTATAAATATCAGGCGTTGACATGATTATCCAATATAGAATCACATCGAGTGACTAATCGAGATGGTCGTTGGTTCGATTTCCACTCGGAGGAATTGATTATTTAATATTTTCATTTTCATGGCCTGGTAACGAGAAAAAGCTTTGTATCCAGTTTCGTATATCAATTCAAAATGTCTTGATAACTCGGTGGAAAGTGTCTTAACATTACTACGGTTCACTCTTCCTACGCTGCAATGTGCAGAATACAGCTTGAATGAAAGCTTAATGAATGAAAGCTTAATTACATTTTAATAACAGATCATATCGCCGGCAAAGCACGTATTAAATTACTTATACACTTAGCTTAGAGCTAACCTCATATCTTCATTAAGCCAACGTATCTAGATGATAGAAATGTTACGGAACTTCGGAAGTTCAAGTTCTCTGTTAACTTCGAATATTCATCATTCAATTAAGTTGTTCTAAAATTGATAATTAGCACACAAAATAAAAAATATAATATATTTTTCAAGTAATCAAAGGGAATCTAGTGATAAGACTTGCCCGGGAGGCGGAACTCAACGCCGCGCTTTGTCTACCAAAGCAAGGAAATGAAAACTATTAAAACTTTCTTTACAACTATTTAAACTTTTTTTTATCGCTGGGAAATGCATTTCCCTTCATACATTCAATCATACCATACATACATATATAGATACTCATTCGTGTACACATTCACTAGGGTAAGTAAACAGCCTCAACCTCGTCCCCGCCACAAGAACTACTGTCGTGATTATGCCTGTCGATATTCTATATAAGTATATATTGTGCCTGTAAAATAAAAATTATAAAGGAATGATTCGACACTATAAACGGAATCAAAATTTATAGGGTACTTCCGGTTGACCCAGAATTATGAAATTTGGCAGCTAGCATCTACGAGTGGTATTACCTCAGAAAAAAATCTGAAAACAATTCATTTGTGGTAAAATTTAAAAAAATAATAGCCTTCAAAAGGGAGCAAAATTTGGCAGTCTAGCCGCTTGTAGTCTAGTCTCATAGTTTTTTTTTCTTTTTAAAAAACTGAGTGAGTTGAAATAATCAAAAATGATGTATGAAAAGTGACACATACTGAGTGGCCGATGTAACTTGAAAAATATCAAAAGATATATTAAAAAAAAACATTATAAGTAATGTAAAGTGAAATCGGTTTGACTAAGTAACACGTTTAGTTATTTATAATACCACTAAATCTACCTAATAAAGATATATTACAATATTATAAAATTTAAAACAAAATTTTACAATATTATAAAATTTAAAACAAAATTTCCTTTCAACTTGCTTGTTTTTTCTTTCTTTTTGACTTCACGCAGCATCCCGCACGTATCACGGTAGGTAGAGGGAATCGAGTGTTAAAACGCTGCACTTTCCACTTTCCATCGAATTCTGGAGGCATGGCGGAATTCAACGCCGTACTTCCAACGAAAGGATGAAAACGAACGAAAACACTAGACCGAAAAAAAATTAAAATGTTATATACTTCGTTTGTTCAAACATGAATCCAAACTACAACCTGTCGCGTTAACGTTCACATGCTCGTGCCTCTGCACCACAAATGACCTCAAAACTAAATAAAATCGATAAAGTCGATAAAACATATGTATAATAAAACTTAAATATATTATATTATATTATACAGATAAATAATTTGAGTGAGGGATCGGGGAATTGGGTCAAAGGATTATTAAACGTTGTTGAGCTCCAAGGTAACTGTAAGCTCAGAGCTTTCAGATTTGAACACAACCCATCGATTGTACTACAATCTACAAGTAACAGCGCGTTAGTTTTATCTTTTAATGGAATCTTGTATATCTAAGAAACTTCACTTTGTATGTTTCCTTTATCTTGTCCGTCCGCTAATAGCTATTATAGGCATATTGCTTCCATTTTATTTTTATAAATAATTATTTTGATAAAAGTGATAATCGTATAATTTGTTCATTTCTTCTTTCACTACAAGAATATATAAGGATCAGCTTCACGCTGTGGCGAAACTCAACGCCGCGTTTTTGCCTCGACACCAGAGCGAAGAAATGAAAATAAAAATTTTAGTAAATATTATTATTAAATATTTTTTTCCTCGAGTTGGGATTGAACCCACAACAAGTCGATTGGCCTCTTTATTTATTAAGTAACGCTACATTTAATTATTAACAATCAGCTAGCTAGGCTACGCTAATTGCATTAACAATAAAATTCTCTAAATATATATAAATAAATATGTTTTCTAAATATATTATACACAAGCTAACCTTAAATTTTAATATTAACTGACCAAAATGATTGGAAATTTCGAAATCTCTGCTGACGACAGCGAATATTATTAAACAAGCAAACTTCTATACTAATAGAGTTGAAAAACAGGATTTACGGAGTGTACACGAGCGGGAACTACAGTTGGGATGACGCTCGAGTTATTTAACTTCCACAAAATTCTAACCAAAGCAAGATTTATATTAAAAAATTAGTACGATATTTAAATAAGATTATATAAATTTTAATTAGGCCAAAGAATTAATTTATATAAATGCCTTATGGAAAATAAACGCTTAGTGTTCGTTTTTGATATATTTAAGATTTCGAAGAGGTGTAAATAATTGTTATAAAATCCACTCAAATTCCATTTATTTACAGAATCCACGTATAGACAAGAAGCAACTGCAGACTAATTTCCAAGGTAATTATTAAAAGCCTTTGACTATCTAATGTGAGATTGACCGCTTAACTTGCCAAATCCGAATCACGGGAAAGACATGTAATTTGCCATCTACAGATTGATCTAACTTTTTTGTGATTCGCGTAAACAGTGAAATTATTTCATACTATTAAAATCTTTTATTTTATTAACGGCTAAGTAAACAGAATCTAGTTAAGAAACTCCTTTCTGTATATTTCTACCAAATTTCGACTAATACATGGTGTAACGCGATCGACGAATCAACGGTTGTCTATGGGTAGAAGACCTCAGTACTTATCCACTTCATCCCCATGTAGATAAGCATAGTATAGTTAGTTTTCTGATGTTCGACAGAAATTTGAGAAAATAATATTTTTTGGAAAATATCGGATTCTTGAAAAAGATTGGCAAATCCAGCCCGAGTTGCGTTTGCGCTCGTGATTTTTTTTTTCTATAAACCTTACCTTTTGTATGATGATACATATATCGGCTTATAAATCTTGGAAATAATATGGAACCAAAAATTATTTTTAAAAAAGCAATTTTTTTTTTCAAAAACTTTCTCGGGCTGTAGCAAAAAAATTAAATTATTTTATATTTATTATTTTTTTCCACAAGTAATTTAAAACAATACTTGTATTAATTAGTATAGAATAATCTCTTAAAGTTTTTATAAACTGACAAAGGCCTCAATTTGAGTAATGCACATGAATGGTGGTTAAATATTAACTTGAACACGCTGTGGAATGAATATTTCAAAAGTATATATTGTACTTTCCATTTTAAGAACAAGAAATGAATCCCCATGGGGCCGTGTACGGAGATGGCAAACAACTTTCACGAATAGATATATCAATATAAGATGTCAATAAGCACTTTAATATTCTGTAGGTACAAAGGTAGATCTATTGTAAAATAAATAATGTGAGTAAAATCGTTTCGTATATATAACTTATAATTAATAGTTTTGTACACTAGAACAATTGTACTAAGAATTATCCATTTCAATTCTGAAGAAGCCCTCATTCCACCCAGATTCATCAAACTCATCCATCTCCTAACCGAAAATTGTCAAACACTTCAACGAGGGATAAACCACGACATTGTCAAGACAAATTGAGTTAATTAAAATCTTACATCGCCTTAGATCTTGTAATGAAATTTCTACTTAGAGCGTTATAAAAATATCATGTTTTTAGATGTAATCTATTACAATAATTAAGATTATTTTATAACCGTTAAATAGCACTTATATTAAAAGAAGCTAATTGGTTGCCAATTAGCTTTATGATGTAAAAGTAGATTCTATCACTCTATACCCTCCTATTACTCTATATATTCCTATTTCTCTATATAAAATTGAAGCGTGTTTTCAATATTATTAATATACAATCTATTATTTACTTTCATCAGTGTGTTGTCCACTTCCACTTCCCGGTTTCGAATTGAGCTGATATTTTGCATGCATGTATAAATCGGTTGACAATGCGATATTATTATGACATAGAGCTGATATAACGATGAAGCTGGACGCTACCTCGATAAGTTTAGTATAAGTTGCCCCTCGCACCATTATTCTCACGCAAACGTCTCGCGTACTACATGATTGAAAAAAACAGGCAGGCAAAATAACATTTATTATATATATTCAATTATGTTCATCAAATATGTTCAATTTACTATAAAATTAAAGTAACGACACATAAATCAATTCATATTTTACATAATATTAATTATAATTCTATATAACACCTACTCTATCCCGCAATTTTGTTTCATAGTGCATCTTTTACAATATATAGGAGAAACAGTTTCCAAATTGTTGCGGCATTTGCATTACGTCTTTGAAGCTACGACCTCACTGTAAGTTATTCGAGATCAACATTCCTGGTGTAGTCGAATACCTAATTGAGAATTTTTGCACTTTAAAATCTTCTATATCAATTAAAAACAAATTTCAGCTAAAAAATGTTGCTAATGATAAGGCCAGTCGCGGCGCACAAGTGAGCACTATAAATTGGACTGGTTGTGGGTTCGATCCCACTCGAGGAAATGAAATATTTATTTAAATTTATATTTTAATTTCTTCGCTCTAGTGTCGAAGCGTAACGCAGCGTTGAGTGCCGCCACTTAACACGCAATGCCTCCAGAAATCGGCAGAAAATGGGGAACGGAGTGTCTTAACCCTAGGTTCCCTCTGCCTACCCTGCTGTGAGCGGGATACAGCTGATACTCTTGCTATATTTGAATCGTAGCAAGTTCAATATAACAACAAATTTTTACTCCTCCTCCCCCTTTACTAAAACATTACCAGCTACAAAACTGACGCTGTAAAAATTTCAAAAATATTTTCCTTGAAAATCAGTGAAATTGCGAAGGATAAATTTTATAGGAAGGAAAATGAAAGAAGGACACCGCGTGTAAACGAAGTCTGGGGTACCGGAAAATAAAGGTCTCCCCGTCTCGTTACATTCCATTCATCATGCCTACTTTTTGCTTTAATACTTCGATATTAAAATTACTTTGAATATAAATTTTGACGCTCAATTCGATTAAAATTTATCATTTATAATTTATTCATTTATTACATTTGAAATGGTTTCATTTATTTAAGGGCATAATTCTTATTGAGGCCAGACAAGGCGCAGGGGCACAAAGTGACACTGTAATCGCGACGTCTGTGGCTTCGATTCCGACTCCGACTCGGGGGAAAGATTTCTTATTTATTAATATTTTCACTTCTACGCTCTGGTAACGTGAAAACTTCAAATAAATAATAGATATATACTCGTAAGTTTAAATAGTAGATATTTTAGTTTATAGTTATTTATCTAAGCTTTATATGCTAAGCTTTATTATGTGTGGGAGTCACATGTGTGGGATGTAGTGCAGTACGTACGCTACTAGAACCACAGCATTAGATCCCGAGAGAATGTTTATATATAAGCTATGCAAGTATTTGTCACAATCTAGGGCATGTCACCTTAGTGTCTGAACTCTCATAGCGAGTATGCTGGTTATGTAGAACTACATTATACAATACACGGTGCTGAAATTCACGACAATGTCCTTATTTGAAACTTAAGTGAATGAATCGAGGCCGTCGTGGCGCAGCGGCACAAGGTGTGACTGTATAGCTATCTATGGTTGTGGATTCGATCGCCACTCGGGGAAGTGAATTATTTATTTTCATTTCTTCGCTCTGGTGTTGATGTTAAAGAAGATGCTACCTACGTACTTGAAAATAAACCAAAATAAATGCACTCTGCAGCGCGATTTGTTCCGGACAGTGAATTTATTCGATGACTGTATAAAGAACACCTGCTGCTCGAATAGAAACTGCCTTTTTGACTCTTTGTTTTACTTTATTTCAAAAGCGCAGATTTTCAGAATGTTAAGTCGGACTCTGTGACGATTATTTCTGTGAAGATTTTTCTTATAAATAAAAATTGTTGGAATCTTAAAAAAAGTATGATTTTTTCGCTTTACTCTATATCTCTCACATAGCAGGGTAGGTAATCCTCTACTCCTAACTTTGGGGCCCAGTGTTCAGTCACTCTGCTCCTTTCCGTTTACCATCATGCACCGAAACCTGGAAACATTGCGTGTTGAGGTGAGTTATTTTTTATATATATAATTGTATAGGTTTTATAAGTATAGTAGGTTGAAGTACATATATATTTGATATTTCTATTAATAATGATTTTTTTGTAAAAAAATTAACTTAAATAAGTATACTTAATTATATTGTAAGTAGCTGAATCAATAAAGACGCTATGCAATTGAAAAGCTTTTAGTCTTAATTATTATTCTGACGGACGGAAACAGATTTACCGTAAATTAAAATTAATGGCACTATTAAATGAATTGTTCCAAATCGCCGAAGATTTACAATCTGCGGATGTTTCAGTTTGATTCAGTTATTTTTTATATATATAAAAAAAGGTTATTCGTTTTTATAAATATATAAAAATTACAACAATTTTGCTAACAAATTAGTTTTTTTTATAAATATTAAATTTCACTTTAAAATTAGTACATACAATATTGAATATTAATTGTAAAACCCTTTTTAAGAATAGGCTTTTTTTTAAAAGGTCAAAGGTTGTACTATACATGCCCTAACTAAACTTTCGTGGTGTATTTTATTTTACAAATGAAACTCTGTGATTTAATACTCATACTACAAAACTTACAAACTTGCAAAATTATGCAAATTAATTTTAAGATAATAAATAATATATAAAATAATAAATAGAATATTATGAAGAAAATTTAATTTGGTCATTCTCTAATAAAGTCATGGCGCTGGGGCACAAGGACGGAGTAGAGTGACTGTAACGCGACGGTTGTGGGTTCGATCCCCAAACTAGGTAATGTATAATTATTTATTAATATTTCTCTATTCATATTAACCATATATTCCTACTGTCAACCCTGCTTTTTTTAATTAATAAAGCTACGAGAGTTTTTACAAAAAGGCGTATAAAGAGAACGTAGAAATAAATGTACCTAGTGGGACTAACGTGTAAATACTAAGAGTAATACAAGATGAAATAGTTTATTTTTTAATTCACTCTTGAGTAAAGGTTGAAACTCCCTTTTCATTGCAGAAAATAGAAGAAAAACTCAAATATTATATAGCTCGCTTAGTATTGATATTGGTTTTGTATCGATTTATTCATAATATGAACACACTCCTCTAGACTTAATATTTAATAAACTATACATATATTCTGAACCTTACTTAGGTTAAGTTTTTAATGCTTAGGCACTCTGTGTTGGCATGTTTGGCATTGTGTGTACGTGTTAAGTTGCGGAATTTAACGCCGTAAATATTTCATTACTAAACACTGAGGTTCCCTCTGCCTACCCTGTGTGCGGGATACAGCGTGAAGCTGAATTAAAGTATCAACTATATCAGAGTAATTGAGAAAATATGATATGTATAAAATATAAATAAAGTAATCGATTGTTAGTATTAGTATTAATAAATTTAATTAAATTTTACGAAATCGCATAAATATTATTACACCAAAAAAGATGTATTCGATTAGCGGCGGCCGTTCAATTTATTTGTGGTTTAAAATTCAACGGACACAAATGTTTATTTTGTTTACAATTTTAGTATTGCAGATTTAGAATTAATTAACATATTTTTCATATTATATTCTTTTGACAACATGAAAAATATATTTTTTCAAGCTTTGTTTTATAAGGAGGGGATTTATATATTATGCACAGGCTTGATGATACATACATATCTCTATTAAAAAATGTTTGTACAGTTATACGATTTAAAATCTTTGCGACACTTTAAATTATATATAATTACTAGCAACTCGCGGCTTCACATTCGTTTCTCGGTTTTTTTCCATATAAATCAATAGCCCACGAGAATTCCGGGACAGAAATATACATACATACAGATAGACAGAAAGACAAACAATGAAACTATACGTACTTGACAAAACACAGTTATTTTAAAGCCATAGGCAGACTCATTTATCTAATTTTTTTAGAGCTTTTTTTTGAAGTGTAGAATAACACTTTAAAAATGTCAAAAATCACTTTATTTATATGTTTCGATGTATATTTTTATTAGTTTGAACTTAGCAAACTTAAATAAAGAAAAATATATTTAAATAATAACTTTCATTTTATATTCGGGCGCATTATCCTTATACAACATTACATGTTTGAATGTTTCAGCTATAATACAAACTTACATATATTTTATTACTACTGAAATAGCTATACAATTACGATTACAGATAAAAAAGGCATATTTTGGGTGAGTGCCGTATCCCGACGGGTCCCATCATCCTACATCTACTGTCATGTAATGGCAAAGTTTCCTTCTGTTCACAAAGGCTTTTTACCACGAGATAATGTATAAGTGACTGGTTTTTGCTCTCTTTCACTTTTATGGCTGACTTAAAATGCGATTTCACAATTTTTATACGATTTTAATTTAAGTTACTTTATAAGAATTAAGAGGAATAATTACGTTCTTAAAATTTTTTTTTCATTATTATCAATGTCAGATTACAAGGCAAAACGCGGCGTTGAGTCCACTCAACACGAGGTGACTCAAAATTGGAGGACCAGAGTGTTTTGACATTAGGTTCTCCTGCCTGCCCTGCTAAGAGTACATGCAAGATATATCGTGAAGCTGGAAAAATTATTATTGGGTATTTACTTTTCAGTCTTTACTGATTTAACTTAAGATATGAATTAATAACAAAGATTACTACATAGTGTAGAATGTTGGTGGCAAAGCATAATATACTGTGATTATGAGTAAAATAAATCCTTTCCTTCAGATTGAAAGCTCTTTGGGCCCAGGATTGTGACTGCAGGTTTATAGAAATGTAAATTAAATTGCCAAAGTCAATTTCAGACAAAGGGTTGATATGCTTTGTTTTCTGACCAGAACTGGTGATCGCTGGCTGCGGCGATTATAAATTCTCTATTCGGTTATTCACAATTGGGCGGGCGGTGCTGACAGTTGAGATAATTCGTTAAGTCCTAAGCTACCGCTGTGTTTGTCCGATAACACCTAAATACAATTTACTGAGTAAACTATTCTATTTTAATCTTTTTTTTTTTCAATTTATTTATTAATATAGGCCGTTCTTGGCGCAGAGAGTTTTTGATCCCCACTCGAGGAATTGAAATTTTTATGAATGAAATGAAATCTTTGAGGCCGTGGTGGCGCAGTGGTACAAAATGTGACTGTAAACGCGACTGGTTGTGGGTTCGACCCCCACTCGAGGACATTTTACAACATTATAACTTGTATTTTCGGTTTACATACACGTATTTTATATTGGCTGTGTGTGAATATATTTTTAAATTGCAATCTATTATTGTGTGCCGGTAGTCAATCTCTTATTTGCCAATCAATCTCCTTCCAGCGTCTCTTAACAACACATTGGCTAAGTGATATGTAATCAAGAACTAAAAAATCGGTGAAGTGCGAGTCGTACCGTATCAATTTTAGCATTATGAGTATTAAAAAATATTAAAAATCCTAAACTAATAGTAACGCACCCCGTTGCCCACTTCACGAATTTTTCACGGCATTGAAAATACAGATAGAAACCAATCTTAAATACCAATAACTGCGTTCTTGTAAGAGCTGAAAAGGAGTTCCCGTTTATTGAGTCGTTAGGATATAATTTCATTTTGTGTTTATGACGTCATAAAGTTTGCAGCGTTTATACAGCCGCTGTCAGTTACCGCCCTTCATCTCCTCGGTTTGCTCATTTCGAATTTTACCTTCGATTTGAGATTACATTTTGAAATATTCCCCATTTTCATTTTTTCCTCTGACGTTCCTTGTTTAAAACTCCTTAGAAAAATGTGATTAAATTTTTGAATGAACACTGGACTTTGACGAATGAGAAACTCTCATTCCATTGATCGTTTTTAGGGTTGCGTATTTCAAAAGGATCCTATACAGAACCCGTATTTATCATCATTTATCTCGAAATCTCTCATAGTGGCATCAAGCTCAAATTTATATTAAATATTCAGGTCTACGAGAAAAAATATTCTTCTAAGTGAACACTATCAACATTTGTGCATCATATTTGTTAAATTTTGTATGAAATGTCGCGTAATTAAAACATTCGTAAGGTACTTTCCGTGGACACTTATGAAATTTGAGAAGAATAGAGAACTTACCAATAGAAATTAAGGGAAAAATCTAAAAAATCAAAATTTATAGATATTTTTTACAAAATTATATTTGTGATTCATTTCATATAAAATGAGTGCAAATGTACGCAAAGTTCATGTTGTCAACTTTTGTAAGTTGTAATTAGTACGGAAGCCTCAGTGGGCGAGTCTGACTCGCACTTAATCGGGTATTATACTTATATAATGAAAAAATGGATCTGTCAATCCTAAGATTTAACACAATCTTCGATGAAATATTGCGAAGTCATCAGTCTCGATCCCAGTCAGAAATAATAAATTTAACTTTGAAAATATTATTTAAGTAAGTCTGAATACGCTGGAAATTGGATAAAATGTCAAACTTATTTATTTAGAAAGTTAAATGGTTATGTGTGTATTGAACGAGCTGTTTGGTTAACCCGTCACGTGCGCTGCTTGCTTGACGCAACATGTTTGTAATTTTTTGCCAGAACTGTACCACGCTTTATATTCCAGCGTCGGAGGTCGGTGAGGTATACAAGTAAATTATGAATCGTATTTTAAAACAGCGTTCAACTGTTTCGAAACAGTTTTGTGTTTCAGAATAAAAAATAATATCTGCTTCGAATTATGAGCAAAAGTAACTAAAGCCATTGAAGCTATAAATAACAATAGTGAAGTAGTAGTATAGTGTTAGTCTCGGCGTCTGTCTTTACTAAGTTATGTTTATCCGACAGGTGGCAGCTGCAGTCCGGAGGCACTTAATCCGCGGCGTGACGGTGTGTGAACTAACAATGAGATACTGTAGTGGCGTATATGAGTAATGACCGTCGCTATCACGTTATTAATGTTAATTGTAATCATGAATTAGACATCAGGATATTATGATTTGCTTGATGCTTTATTAATTTGACTATTTTACTTGTCAGCGATAATTGTGGGTTCAAAATGGTTTACATTACTAAAAAAAAGTTACTAGTTGGAGATGCCGAAAAATTGGATGAAACTCTACCTCAGAATAAAATTAAAATGATAGAGGCATTCGTAGCGCAGCGGCACAAGGGCGCGACTGTAACGCGGCGCTTATATTTTCATTTCTTCGCTCTGGTGTCGAGGCAAAAGTGCGGCGTTTGTCGCCCGAAAGTGGGGAAAAGAATATCTAAACACTTGATTCTCTCTGCCTACCCTGCTGTGTGCGGGAAACAGCGTGAAGCCGTAGTCAACAAACACACAACATTACTACATACTACGAATAAACAAATTACCCTTTTATAATAAATATGAAAGTATATTTCAATTTCAATTGATTGCATATATTTTATTTCGTGACGCCGGTGGAGTCATGGCGATCATGTAAGTGGAAAGCCAAGGAAAGTTTCGTTTTATAGAGTCGTTAGTATATAATTTCATCTCGTGCTTATAGCGCCATAAAAAGTTTGCAGCTGTTATACTGCCGCTGTCAATTACCGGGGTCTCCGCTTGGGCGCGCTAAAAATGAAAATAACTCACAAGAAACTAATGACGACGCAATACACTATATAACGATCTTGAAAGGAGTGTTAAAAGTCTCTTTTTCTTTACTCTTGCTTGGAAGGACTCCAAAGTTGTAGTTATTAGAGTAACGTAACTTTTCAGGAAAAAAAGAACCCTTATAAGATCACTCTGTAGTCCGCCTGTCTATCTGTTCTATATTTACTTAAAAAGAGGTATGACCGTTTATAATGCAAAAATCAAAAAATGCGTATGTCGACTATGAAGGGAATTATATATTATGGAGTACATCCGGTTGATCTATAACTATAATATTTGGCAGCTGGTACTTACAAGTAGTATTAGTTCAGGAAAAGATCTTTCAGGAATTGTACATTTGTGGGTATATTTTTTGGTATTAAAGCCGCTAGTTCAAAGGAGGTATCAGATGAAAGTACTCTGGCTAAGCTAAGCCTGAATTTCAGAAAAAGCTCGAGATTATGTCAATGATATAACTTGCGCTACGGCACGGAATCCTACGATTCACCCTACATGGAAAATGAAAATATTTTCTATTAACAGTATACTCATGACATTTTTGCCTGTGTAATCAATATAATATTATTAAAACTGAATTTGAAAAAAAAAATCTTTTTATAAGTATAAAAAAACAGTGTAAATTAATAAATATAAAATAGAAAAAAGGACACTTAGTTAATATAATATTAAAAATGAATATTGTACGCGGTAGGTGTTTCATATACAGCGTGGCAAGAGGCAGCGTTTGCCTGTTGCGTTTACAGTCACTATCGTGTGTCACTGCGCCACGACCGCCAAACTCAAAATTCGACTTCCTAAAAAAAAAACTTTTTTTATTGGATTTCTTTAATGTATTCCACAAAACGCAATAGAATAAATAAAAAAAATATTACTAGTAATATGAACCAATTTTTGCAAAAACAAATATGAGAATTGTAAAGTGAAACAAAAATATGATTACTCCATTATGGTCATTATTTTTATCATTTAAATACTTTTATCACCGTTCTGTCTATTTATTGCATATTATGGGTGATAAAACAAATTTTACTGCACACCAAATATGGAAATTTATTACAACTTACATGCAGTTTTCCAATAAAATTTGTACATTACAATTTGTTGAATTCAGGTCAGTACTATCTATGGTACTGGATAAATATTTTAATAATTATAACATCATTTTTATTACTAAATTTTACATCTTATTCATGACGTAGGCCCGTAAGCGTAGAACTGTAAACACTACAGGTTTTGTGTTCGATTTCCACTCGACAATCTAGGGCAAATCACCTTAGTGTCTGCACTTTCATAGCAGACATGCTAGTTATTTAGATATATATACATTACACAATAAATGCTGTTGAAATTCCGAAAATATCTTTATTTGAAGCTTTTTTGAATATCGATTAGAACCGATTGGAGAGAAATATAAATAATAACATCAAGAAAGAGTTTCCAAAAAGCTAGACAGTAGTGAGTCTGAAAATATTGAAGTGTCTGCCAGAACCTATGAGATTGTATAGAGGAAGCAGCGACAGGGGTATGTGGTAAAGGGGAAAGAGGTTATAGCAAAAATTTGTGGAATGATAAAGTGCAAAATGCTGTACAAAGAAAGAGTGGCTTGGCAGTATTATAAAGCTTCAGGTAAGAAAAGAGTATAGATAGAAAAATAAAAAAATAAAATGTGAATTGATTTACACGCCCGTACTATAGTTTCATATTAAATAGTGTAATGTCAGACTCATACAATTGAAAATCTTTGTAGAATTCATATTTTGTAAAAAAATTACCCGTATATATAATATATAAACATTATATTGCTCCATTCTATATATATCATAACCCATTCTATTTGTCAGAGAAAGTCCCATAAAAATCAGTTCAATCGGTAGTAATATATAATTAGGACAAACACACAAAAAATACCGAAATTGGTATTTAAGTGGCGTGTAAATAAGTATACGCACTTGAAAAAACAATTATTTGAAATCACAGACGGACTTCTATTTTATTTATATGTATACACTGATTGGATCAAATATCCTTTATAAATCTAAATGTTTGCTACTTAATGGTTATAAGATAATCTTAATTAGTATAACTATTAAGTATAACAGATTAAATCTAAAACAAGATATTTTTAAAAGGTCCGTCTCTCCGCCTTTTTTGCTCCATGATTCCGCTTTTAACTGCGGAGTACGGAACCCTAACACGAACGTATATTTAAGACTATGTTTTAACTTCACTCTGTATTCCGTACACAGCAGGCTCGACAGAGGGAGCCTAGTGTTAAAACAATGCATACCCCACTTTCCGCCGCATTCTAGAGTTAAGTGCTGGAACGCTGCGCTTTGCCTCGACACCAGGGCAAAGAAATGAAAATATTCAATATTTCATTTCGTCGAGTGGTAATCGAACCCATAACCAGTCGCATTTACAGTCACACGCCTGCGCCACGACCTCACTGCAATATTATTTATTTTACAACAGCGCTAAGGAGCTACCTTTGTACCTACAGAATATTAAAGTGCTGATTGACATCTTATATTGATATATCTATTTCTGAAACTCATTTGCCATCTCCGTGCGCGGCCCCATGGGGATTCTTGTCATACATTTTGCGATTGAAATATTTCCGTGTCTTTGCACACTTATATCTCTTTGTATATTTATGTCAACAAAGTAGACGTGCTTCACCAGGGATTCTATCGTACCCGAGAGGAAACTTATAAGTACTTTTATTTATTATACAGTTTTTTTTTCTCAAATATAATTCAAGTAATGTAATAATTTATTTTATATAGCTTACAATGGAACAGTATGTGATTGCAGAGGCGGTGACAGAGTTTGATAGTTCTTTGATGAGTCGTATATTTCTATTCAAATATACATATTTTGGTTCTGCCTCCAGAATTCGGCAGAAAGTGGGGAGCGGAGTGTTTTAACATCGAGGTTCCCTCTGTCTACTTTGCTGTGTGCGGGATACAGCGTGAAGCTGAAAAAAGTAATTTTTAGATTTTGATTACGAATTTAATACAAAATATAGTAACAGTGATACAGAAACGCTCGTATCATTGGATTGGATATACCGACAACAAAACGATCCTATACAACAAACATTTAAATCGTATAAAATAACTTCACTGTTTACCCCCGATTAAAATAAAGTTAGACCAATCTGTAGATGGCAAATCGCAAGTGGACTTTCCCGTGATTCGGATTCGGCAAGTTAAGCCGTCAGTCCCTGTCGATCTCACATTAATGACAGCCATTAGATAGTCAAAGGCTTGTAATAACTACCTTGGAAATTAGTCTGCAGTTGCTTCTTGTCTATACGTGGATTCTGTAAGTGGAATTTAAGTTAGAAAATGGATTTTAATGCAATAGGGACACAGACTGTGGTTAAATTATATTTGTTTCGTATATTATATTGTTCTTTAATTGACTACTAGTTTATTAAAACACTGAAAGCATGGCGTTCAGTGTCATCATGAAACATTAAACTTAAAACGGGCGGAGAGCTTAGAACGTAGTGTTTTAAAAGTATATTCTCTCTGTTGTTGTTGATAAACTTAAGTGTGCGAGTGTATTAAGTATTTTTTACAAATTTATCCCGTAATATACGTTTATATTTCTTTTTCTATGAAATATCAATAATTTTGTCATTTTTCGTATTGTTTTCGTTGTTGACATTATAATTTAACCTCATGCCAAATTTTTATCACTGTGCGTCAATGGGAAGTAGCTTAAAGATTTTTTTTTACTACAAATATAGTAAAAAATGCAAACTGATGCATAAGCGATCGTAACAATAACGATAGATTTTTCAATGCTTTAAGGTATCGTAGATTTAAAAATTTGATGAGGAATAATTGAATATTGATGAAGATGAACCATGTGGTCCACTAAGTTAGCGAGGGTTCTGTTTTTACATTCTGATTCTTCAAAAATAAAAAAAGCCAGATGTTTCGTGCAATATATTATGGCGTGAGTTGCGGAGGCTATTGATGATAGAACAAAATAATGTTCTACAGTATTATAGAACGCTATAATATATAAATACTTTATTACATATTAAATGTTGATAATAGTGCCGAAAATATTCAAACCATATATTTACCAACGATTTTTATCAAAGATAATTTTAATACCTATAAATTACTTTTAAAATTATTTAAATCCGACATTCTATTTAAATGTTTAATAATGTCAACCTATAGAAAATCATGTAATATAATAATAAATATGCGGCGTCGGTGGCCGCGCGTACCGTAGCGGGTGAATCTGCGGGTGTGAGGTACACTAAAATTATAAAGACAACTAACGATTTTTTATTTCTTTGTTTGAATGGATTGATTTGGAAAATATATTTTTTACTAATTTTTAATACATTTAAATGATTTACAAAGTTTCAATTATATTATAAAAAAACGTTATTTTCTGGAAATTCTCTTGGAATTTCTCTAGACAGCCCCTTCCCCACTTCCTGCCCGAATGTGAAACATTGCGTGTTGAATGGCAGAACAATTTGTCAAATCAGAGCGGAGAATTGAAGATAATTGAATCGTAATCATTCCCCCCGACGGGGATCGGACCCACAGCACACAAACGAGCTTACATTCAGACGCTGTCTTACAGGACTAAAATATTCTCTATTTATGTTCTTATATAAAGATGTTACAATCTCATCCATTATGCTTAGTGCAAGTCATTTAACAACGACGACTTCAAACAAAAAGCGAATTATGAAGATTTTCTTTTTTTAAAATGTAAAGTTAATTTAACTTCAAAAGGGGAAAATTAAAACAAAAAAAATTCTGTGCTCTTTTAATTGAATTTTGTTCAAAATTATTTATATTTATTTAAAAATTGTATAAGTATTTTTATATTTATATGATATTTTTTGTACATTATTTTAAATATTCAACATGTCTTGAAAATAGACAACGTGACTTTAGACATTTGATAACATTCATATCACATTACGCGCTGTACAACTGTACCATGACGGATATATCAATATATAATCACCTAATATTCAATAGCGGTAACTTAAGTTACATTTAAACGTATATTACGTAATGATATTTAGCAGGACTCAGTATGTAAACATTTTAACAGCCACTCATACGGTATTCAACGCGATTCGGGTTAACAGTAATATCGTTGGTATACTGTGTAATCATAAGTTAGTAACCGCCGGAATCCCGCGCAAAGAGTTGCGGCTAAAATTAATAAACTCGAATATTTCCGCAGTTAAAACGAACTTTGCGAGTGCTCTGAATATTAATACGCAGGTCTGGATGGAATTAATTTATACCAACCACCGAACCTCTACTTTATAGCTATTTCGCCCAAAAATTCTATATTCGTTCAATCGAAAGCACGATCGCCGGCTTAATCTAATTTTTACAGGGGAGTTCAGGGATTTCAAAAATTTGGTGTGATGGCGGTCGCTGTTTTATATTATAATTAATCTTATCACGCTTATAATGGACTTATTTGTGACGCTAACGGAGCGTAGTGGAGCACCGACTGACTGACGCAAGGGTTGTGGGCTCGATCCTTACTCGGTGGAATGAAATATATTCATTGGGACGCTAAGTACTGGTTTAGTTACGCCACTGAATACTCAATGCCTGGTAATCAGGCAAATACCGGAGAACAGAGTGTTATATCCAGATAATTCAGTTAGAAAGGGCAGCATTCAAGAAAGTAAGTGACCATTAAGTAGGTAACAGTTAAGGTAACCGCGAGCCGCCGGATGTTGACAGCGCAGTAACGGTCGTCGTGGTCATTTTTAGAAGTTGTTGAACTTCTAAAGATGAGCACGATGCATTTAAGTTATTATTATATATATATTGTACGTATACATATTTATATGTATTTATAAATAGAATTAAGAACTTATTGCCTTTTAAAGTATGCTGTGAAGTGAACAGTCAAGCAAAAAATAAAATTTCTTCCATTACCTCTTTCATTTTGCAACTACTCAACCGATTTTTAAAAAATCAGTTTAAAAAATAAGTAATAAATAAAATATTATTAATGACCAAGCTTTTTGTTCGCGTTAGCGGCTGCGGCAGTCAAGAGCAGGTGGAAGCTCTTCACTATAGTTTTTTACCATTTTTGCATGAGATTATTTTCGTCGTGCCACAGGAAATATTCAGGTTAAAATGGATTTTATTTTTTTTTGCTATTGAATTGTGAAAAAGAATCAAAAGTTCCATGAAGTAATTAAATGTCTACCTATATAAAATGCGTGTATGTAATGTAAATACTTTGATGAGTGAAGAAAATATACTGTAAATATATTATGTCTTAACACTTGGCCTCTTACTTGCCTTGCTCCAGTCGACGTTATTCTTTATTACATAAATATATACGCGATATTTGAATTGAAATATTACAAGTTGCCTTAATCGAGGATATACATTCGCTTCACTAAAAAGTCAATCCATGGGTGATAGATTATAAAGAGAAAAGAGGAGTGAAGAGAAATAAAATTATTTGAACTTTAATATTATTTTCGAGTATCTTAGTAGTAAGTCGAGTTTAATGTGTTAATGTTTGCTATACCTAACAATTGGATTTAAATAAAAAATTGTAGAGAAGTTGGACAGTTACATCATATATTATACTGAAATCATATGTTTAATTTCCAGTATCTTTGTCCCCAGCGACCCATTTGCGGCTTCGCCCGCATACCTCCTATATTTCTTTTATTACACTGCATTTGCCAATAAATAGATTATATAATTTATACATTCAATCACGTGGCAGCATGCGAGGATGTGTATGTACCATTTTTTTACCATTTACCATTTTTTACCATTAATAATAATTAAAATATATTATGTATGTACATATAAAAGTAAAAAGTGATTTTTAACCGACTTCCGTAAGGAGGATGAGTTATGTAGATAAATAAATATTATAATAATATATCATTATTATTAATTTTCATGCATTTACAATTGTTTGTAGTGACATAATTTTTTACTTGTGAACCGATTGAAATAAAACAGACACTAAATGTTAAGGAAAGCTTAGTCAACACTGCTAAATTATTTTATATAGACGAGATCGAACCCACAACTTGTTGCGTTTACAGTCTAGACTTGTTACCCTGCACCCGAATGGCCTCCCAAATGTAAGTTAAAGGTCTTAGTCAACCGATGCCTGCGCCTTCCTAGCCTGAGAAAATCACCAAAATAAATCTATCGGAACGCTGCAACGAAACTCCTGTCGACCAGCAAAACGGAAGCGGAAGACGGAAGCGAGAAAGCTCTGAGTAAACCTGAAGTGTGCCATTGTTACAGAAGCTAAAGTGATTGGAGTGACCTGGAGCGAAGTGAAGCGTGCTGCTCTAGACCAACCGGGCTGACGAAGCACCAGTAAACACTATTAAATAACATTAAAGATAACGTGATGTATATTGTAAACAATTAGAAAAATGAGGTATTAAAGTGCTCTACATATTTTCCCAATTACCAAACATTGTCTAAAATTATATATAAAAAGTATATATATTTAAAATGACAGTAAATCATACATTATCTTACTAGGCTCTAACACTTGTATAACTTGGACTCAATAAATATCATTTATGACGGGCTAACGGCTCAAAGGTGTAAAAGTCAGTGTCATAGGCCCTGCTGGTGACAGCTGACAGGCCATCCATCTTTATCACGCGGGATTACCTGTGTCAAGTCAACTGAATGTGACTAACGGGCCCACTCGTCCCTGCACAAAATGCTTTTGAGCGAATGATCGTGATAATAAAATTGATGTGGCATAATTTATTAGCGTTCTACAAATACGGTTTCTATGAGTGTAAAGAAGAGTGAAGCTATTGTTCACGATTTTAGATGATTAGTAGTAGTTTTTAGTATGCGGCGTTGAGTTCCGCCTCCAGAATTCGGCAGAAAGTGGGGAACGGAGTGTCTTAACACTATGTTCCCTCTGCCTACCCTGTTGTGTGGGGGGGTACGATCAGAAGCTGATTTCATTTAATTTTTCTTAGTTTTTGTATTACTGTGTTTACTACACATTAGTACGATTATCGTGTACCTAATATGTGATATATTTAAATTTAAGGAAAGATTTAAAAATATATTCATCAACAAAAGCTATCGCAATTACCCGTGTTTATCGATTTTTTTAAAAAAAACCGGCGTTACTAGGGAGTAACGCCATAATTAAATCACTGAACTGACCTGATTAAAACAAAATGCTTCACACTGTAGCTGTAGGCAGAGAGAATTGTGCAGTTTTAAAGCACTCAGACACTACGGTTTTCCCATATTTTGCCGGAATTCTGGGGGCATGAGTGCTGAGCGACGGAATCCAACGCCGCGCTTTACCTCAGTTACTAAAGCGAGGAAATGAAAATAATAATAAATATTAAATTTCCCCTAATGGGAGTCAAACCCATAACTTTGCGCTTGCATTCGCAAGTTTCTGTACTTATGTCACGACTGGCCCCAAAAAAAACTGAACAATATTAAACCGAGCTTCTCTTATTTCAGTTAACGTAATATTTTAAGTTAAAAACCGTCGAACTGTATATATTTCATTGGTTAGCAGCCACAATCGATTTAAAATTAATTGTCAGGAGAAGCACTTAAAGAGTTAACCACAGCTATGCGTCGTCAGGAACAGCTTAGTGCGCATTATGTGAGGGTCTCGCAAATGGAGAAATTGCGCTGCTATATTTTTAAAACAATATATTTACTTTGTACGAGAAATTATTTTATTGAACTATTCAATTATCGAATGTGAAAATAAAATCAATTACTAAATTTAATATCCAATTTTATTTATTTATTTAATCGGAATTGAATGTAATGTTATAGTCTTCGGAAACCCGGAATGAATAATTTTCATTTCCATGCTCTGATAACACAAAGTGCGGCGCTGAGTTCCGTGATAAGACAGACAGTGTTTCATATTAGAATAATCAGGCAGAAAATGCAAGAAGATCTGTCTTAACACTAGGTCTTTTCAATCTATCAAACCAAACCAATCGCCTATTCAACACCACGCTCGATAGTGAATTCGTAGAAAAGAAAACATATATTATTACTGCTTCATATTTATTTCCGAATATAGTAAAGTAAACAAAAAGAAGTCTAGTTTTGTTAAGTTTTGTCAACGGATATTATATAAGTATAGTTATGTAGAAATTTCTTTTCACGCGCCACACAAATGTGGAATAGCCTAATTACGGAAATTTTTCTTGGTCGGTACGACTTGGGTACTTACAAAAAGCGCTTTTTTCTTCACCTTAAAGGCCGACTTTGCACCTGTAGCTCCTGTGGTGTAGCACGGGGTCAGTGGTGGCGGTGATCACTTACCATCATGTGATCCGAACGCTCCATTATCTTGTCTTTTCCATAAAAAAAACATCGTGTGACTTGTTGGTGTATGTAATCCCAATTGGGAATCGAACCCCAACACACCCTTACAATCACATCCTTATGCCACCGCCCTACGGTGTAGGTATATGACATAACTATAAAGTTATATTGGTGAGCACATCGTAGTAGCAAGAATACTTAGAGTAAGCCATGTAAAATAATGTTTGTACACAAACCTCCCATTTGCATTCCAAGTAAAACACGCTTAATAACTGATCCTACAGTTTCCTAACCATGTGAATATATTGTGTCTAGGTATATAGCTAAAACTAAATCAGCTTCACGCTGTATCCCGCACACAGCAGGGTTGGCAGAGGGAACCTAGTGTTAAGACACGGATAGTGGAGAACGGAGTGTTCTCCACTATGCGCCGAACTATAGAGGCTAATGAAAGGAAAATATTGAGTGACGGAACTCATATTCGCGCTATGTCTCAACAAAAGAGCAAAGAAATGAAAATATTTATTTAACTCTAAGATTTAAAATTTTAGATAGTGTTCGATTGTATTTATCACAGCGTTTTCCCACTGAAATTGTTGTCGGGTCTGGTATTGAAATATTAATTTCTGCTTTTATTTCTGGCTGACTAGTCCTTGACATATCGACAGAAAAAAATATAAAAATCTGAAAACTCTATATTGTATTCTCTATAGTTATATAGTATATAAAACTCTATAGTTATTTTATATTATAGTTAGTTACTCTATATTTCAGAGAACGCTCGAGACTACGAATTTTTATACGGAACGCTCAGTGGGCGAGCCCGATTCACGCTTGACGAATCTACAACCGACACGTGTAATGAAAATCTAATTTCTCAGCTGAGTTACAATGACGTTGTTTTATATAAAATATGATATCACGAAAAGAAATTGGGGTAAAATATAATACCATATAGGTATCCTGTAAGGCAGAAACCCTACTCGACCTCGCTTAAGGTTGAATGAGTATAAGATATCCTGTTTAAGGATCCATAGGACTATAAGGACCAACTTCAAAGGTTATTTAATATCTAGTTCAGTAAACGACTAATTATCAATTTGAACCTTTTCTATGGGAAATATTTAATCTTTTCAAATTCAAATATTTTAGACTATTTGAAAACAAACGTGTCAAATTTAAATTCATAGAATAACAATATCCTGTTAGCATTCGTAATATTTTTCCAGAATTCAAAGAAAGTGTGAATTCGGGGCACAGAAGTGTTTTAATGGTAATAGAGCGTCGTTACACTAGATTCCCTGGTTCCCTCCACCTACCATTCTATGTGCGGGACACGGCGTGAAATGAAAAAAAAGCAGATACAAATGTTATTTTATTTTGAAAATAAAATGTTTTCAAAATATATAAATTACAAAAACGTATTTTCATTGTTTCTAAGTTGGCAACATTTACATGCACCTGGTTTACATTTCCCGGATTTGCATAAAGGCTGCTTTTATCTCTGAAAACGACATCGTGCCCGGGGGATCAGTAAAAATTTCAGCGGGACTATATATATATCTTTATCGTACTTCCATATTTGTGCGTATGTTATTAGGGAAAAAACAATGTTTTATTTATTGGAATATTAATAATAATCACTTTATATTTATAAACATATATAACATAGTTTTTTTTTATTTGTATGTATAATGTATAACATATTGGCATATATTTGGCATACATGTATAATTATAAAATTTGTATTTTTTTTTTACAAATGTCTAAAAATTACAAAGTATAAATTATCATTTGTAGTATGAGAAATCATAAAGATAACAAACTTACTGAGACTACGTGTCTCTGCCGCCCGCGATAAACTCCGCACATCTATCATACTTAATTGTCTCTTCTCAGCAATTTAGAAGGATTTAGAAAAAATAATGTCCCAAATACGAGCAGGTGACTTTGAAAATGTAAAAATTTGATGACTTTAACGATTATCTTTGAAAAATATAAGTTTTGAAGCAAAATAGTTGATTCTTTCTATCTTCTGTTTTTGAACATCTTGCATGTCACTTTTTACCGCAAATAGCAGTGTAGGTAGAGGGACCACAGAATTAAGACACTCTGTTTTCTACTTTCTACCGGCTTGGAGGCACTACGTGTAAAGTATCGGAAGTCAATGTCGCGTTATTTTCTTTTGACACCGGAGCGAAAAAATGAACATATTAAGTAATAAATAATAATTAATTCCCTCCAGTGGGAATCGAATCCACAAACACCGTACAGTTATAATCACACCCTTGTGCCTCTGTACCTCTTCTATATCCAATTTTAATTTCTTTCATATTTATACATGGTTACTGTCTTCGAACTACACACAACGACTTGACAGTAAACGCTACAATTGAAGAAATAAAATATTTAATATTATATTTTCATTTCTTCACTCAGGTGTCGAGGCAAAACCCGGCGTTGAGTTCCGCTGCTCAAGGGCAGCGAAGTGTCTCCATATATTTCGTCGATATACTCGGTAAACTCTGAGCATAAAATATAAATAGAAATAAATAAAAAACGATCACATACTTCGATTAACATTTAAACATGTAAAAGCAATTAAGTCGCATCAACTGCTTGTTCAGTCATTCACAGCATTTTGTGAGGGCATGAGCGAACCAGCTAATTACTTACTGGCGATTCAACATGCCCATACTCCGACCAGTTCTATTTAATAATATAATATTGTAATAATTTTAGTAAAATTGTCTTCAATCCGTATCCATTATACAGCAAGGTAGGCAGAGGAAAGCTAGTATTAAGACACTTAGTTTCCCAATGTCTGCTCAAAGTTGTTTGTTTTTATTTTATTATATGATGTTACTATAGTAAAAAAAACCGGAGAAGCGAGAGTCGGGCTCGCACACCGAGTGATTCATATCTTTTTTATAAGTAAAATAAATAATCTAAATTATCACTAATTATGGAAAAAATATCAGTTTCAGAAAAATACCAATCTACACTAACCGAAATTATTTTAAATTATAATTTAAATAAAAGTTCCAAGTTGGCAATTTTATGAAATATTTCATTTCACAAATCAAGTAATTTTCCTTAAATTTAGAAGATATTTGCAAGTGTACAAAGTTGGGTTCTCTAGTGACAAAATCCTCGAAATCCCCAAGAAAGAAACAAGTAATTTCAGGAGATGGATTGAAGGTCGAGAAGTAATTGGCGAAGTTCCAGCTCAGATAATCTTGGTAATACTTGATTATTTATAAATAATGAGTTAACTAAATAGCAGTTAGACAAGTTGGCGTGATAATAATGTTATTATGGAAATGGAATCAAAATGCAATGGAAATGTAAAAACATGGTGTACCATATATTTATTAAGAATTTCTATATGTGACAAATAAAGGAAATATTTAGCAAGGCTAGTAAAAGCGCGGGAGCACTAGTTTGTGACTGTAACACGACAGTTGTGGGTTCAATTCTACCTCCGTCCCTCTAGTAAGTTGGTAAGTTAGGGGTAGAGGCTGCCTCTGCCTACCTTGCTACATTCTGGATACAGGATGAAACTGAAAATACTTAAATGTATAAATTATTTTTTTTCACCGTTGTTACGAGTTTAAATCAGGAAAACCTTTAACATTTCTTTAAGAAAAATATAATTACTTTTTTAATATAATCCGTTTCTTCTTATATATATTTTTTAAATGAACATGTATTGTGTTTCTAGTATATTCATACTATTTCAATATAATTTTTCATCACATTGAATCGTATATTCTGCCTTTTTATTTGATTACCATATGTAAAACTTTTTAAAGGCCATTACATAATATATAAAAACTGTCGCCCTTACGCTCTCGGCCTCTGTTAATTGAAATTATATAAGTTAATGAGGACACTCATATAGAATTTAAGCAAATATACATGTACTTAACCTATTTAGTTCCACATCATTGAATATTTTCAGAGATATTTTTATTTGAAAAATGAGTGAAGATGCCAATTTAATCTTTTTACCCGATTGCGGGACATAAGGCGGGTAATATGATTATGACTTGATGTACGAGAACAAAAACAAGAATGATATCTACTTTTATAATAGAACCTGTCCATTCATCCAATGTCCATGTCACTTGATACCGTTGAACTTCATATACAGATACAGTAAATAGAGCTAGAATTTATATTTAGAGAAGATGGCCACATTATTTGATATAAACCAGATCTCGCCATTCCAGGATTCGGACATACCGCTACCAGCACAAATTACTTAGTTGAGGTGGGAAACGACTGTTACAGTCGAGATGGGTAATGACGGTGGAATATGCTCGCGATAATGGATGAATCTATTAAAGATTCGTTCACTAATTTGTGCAGAACTGTAAGACCAGTCGTAGCGCAGAGGTATAGCAGCGTGCGACAGTAAAAACAAGGTCCTGTTTCCAATAAAATGTAAAGCTACAATTAAAGAGGTTAGCGACCGCCGGTCGGATTTAAATATTTATTGTCGCGAAAACCAATCTGCAGAGTTGACCGCAACAACGCGTCAGTGACAGCTCACTGTGCAATATCTGAGGTGATGCCCCTGGAAAATTATTTCACTTGAATTTTTAACTGCGAATATGAAAAGTCATATATTTTAAGCTGGAAATTGAACGAATGATAAAATATTTATGTGTTATATTCTGGAAATTGAACAACTTCAAATAAGTATGAAATCTATAGCTATATTACAATTTAAAGGCCATGTTGTGGATACTAATGTTCGAATATTCTTGTGACAAAAACCTGTATTTATTTACCGCTCCCAAGTCTGAGATGCATCTTAAATCTAATCTCAGACTTGAGACCAATTTCAGAATAAGGGATTTTGTATATAAGTAATTGGTACTACGTAAGACGTCGATTTTATTCTATTGATCAAATTCGAGTTCTTCCAAAAAAAACTATTTCTTATAGGTAAATTTCGTTTTTTTTTTTATTTTTTTTTCAGTGCCTAATGCCTTTAATTTTGTAATACTTAAGCCTCTTAGTCAAACAGTAGTACTATTGTTTCATAGATTTAACGACTTTCTTCATTTTGGCTGAATAAACGGTTATCTATATTTACTTATCAGATATCATATTTTCATTTGCTTATATCGCAAAAAAATAGTTCAAGTTAGGTATTATATATATTTTTGAAACAAAGATAAATAAACAGAACGAAATATATTCAATTACTTTGGACGCGGAGCTTAACGGAAATATTGTAAACTAAAAACCTTTGGTTTGGAAACTTTTTCAATAGAATGCTACAACAAACGGCCGCCTGGAGCGCGCACAATACACGACTCGTTAGAATGCCTGAAAATTCTACACTAATCGCCAACATGGCGGCGACAGTCATACCTGCGGTAATGCCTTTGTGAATCTATTTCATGAGTATTTTCAAATATTACTCACGTAAAGTGGGCAATTTTGTTAAATTTATTTAAATAATATGAGATATATTCTAAATTTTAACGTAATTGGTTAAACTTGGAGACGTCATCTTAGCTTAGGTAAAATATGGCTGACCCGGAAACACTATTATGTAGAGTCAGCCATATACCCCATGACATGATACCCATGTCGTATCGACGACACGGGTACCATGTCATGGGCGGTGGAGATCATTCTTCCTGGTGACCCGTTCGTCGATCGTTTGTCTTGTCCTTTCCATAAAAAAAAGCTGAGCATATACCTTACTCGGTCTCCCGAGTGAAGACATATTTATAAATTAAACATGTTGATAAGATATTAGAAATACAAATAAAATCTAATTTCTATTTATCAACTTTTAATAATAATAATTTACTTTACTTTTCTTTACTTTTATAACCTGTCGTAAATATAAATAATTTGTGTTCACAATATGATAATTTTGTTGAAAATAATTCTTAGCTCTCGTATTTAACAGAAGCAAAAGCTTAAATCTGTTAAGCTTTAAATACTATAAGGCAGTAACCGGCTGCTTCTTAATGTGGGCCATTAAATATGCGCTTTACGGAAGTCTGGGAAGTAATGTGTGTAACACAAATATGGAACCTCTCATTTGTACTCAAAGTAAAACGTATATAGCAAATTACTGTAGGGGTCGCAGTGTAATATTTAGTTCTTGTATATCACTACACAGTTTTGCTGTGTGATATGTTGAGACATTTTATAATATTTTTTTCCCCCCGAGTGGGAATCGAATCCACAATCGTCGCGTTACAGTCACACGCTTGTGCCGCTACGCCACGACGGTTTAAATAAAACAAATGGCACGACTAAATGAATGGTAGTTATAATTTAAAAGAAAGTTGCATGACAAATCAGATGATAAGAAAATTTCAAAGACTGTCTTTTTGCCACCCGCGATAAACTCGGAATATCCATCATACTTAATTATCTCGTCCGTACAAAGTCCGTACTAAAGAATTAACGGCCTAGTGAATTTGTGAATTTTATATTAAAAACTTAATTAGAGTATTAAAATCGTAATAAGTAATTATGTTATATTTTTAGGGTTCCGTAACTCGAGAATGCTTGGAGGTATGAAGTGAAATTATATTTCTGCACATGTTTATTAACGTTTATATATTTTAAACATGGTACACTTTATCTTTGACAGTAATCATTCTATAACTCATATGACAACGCGGCGTCATATGAACTGCGCAAACGCGACGGTAGTGGGTTCGATTCCGCAGTCTTTACGTACTGAAAGTGAGGATCGGATTGACTTATTACGTTACGTATTATAGGATATATTATAGGATATAAAATAAAGTAAAAGAAAGAAAACATGAAATATTTAGGTTAACTAGACATTATTTGTTCTAAATACAGTAACCTAGAAAAATAACGTTCCAATATAAAATGTAAATGAATTGAAAAATGACTCGATGAAATTAACATTATCAACGTTGTGCCGGTTTGACTAATGAGAAGTTATAATCCTATTATACTAACTAACGTAATTTGCAGTTTCCCTTGTTTAATATGAACGTATAAAATGTAAAAATATTTCATTTTAAATGACTTAAAATTATATTAATTAATAAGATCACGCTGTGTTCCGCATATAAGGTAGGCAAAGGGAACCTAGTGTTAAGACACTCCGTTGCCCACTTTCCGCCGAATTTTGCGAGGCTTTCTGTGTTGAGGCTTAGGTTGGGGATCAAACCCAGTACCATCGCACCATCGCGATACAGTCAAACCCTTGTGTCACACCTTTGCGCCTCGACTTTATTATAAAGTGATCAAATTAAATTTTCTTCATTATATTATAATTGTGTCTTAAAATTAATTTACAAAATTTCAATGAAAATGTTTTCAAAAATAATGGCTAACCATGCAAAATTAAACGAGTTTCGCCAAAACCATGTGTGTACTTGACAAGCAATCAAACTTGCCACGCTGTATATGAAACACCTACCGCGTGGAATACTCATTTTAATATTATATTAACAAACTGTCCTTTTTCCTATTTATATATTATATAAATTAAAAATTTAACACACAGGCACAGAGAACCTCGTGTTTAGACACTCTGTTCTCCACTTTCTGCTGAATTCTGGAGGCATTGTGTGTTGAGTGGCAGAACTCAACGCCGCGCTTTGCCACGACACCAGTGTGAAGAAGAGAAAATATAAACATACATAAATATCTCACTTCCTCGAGTGGGGATCGAACCCACAAACGTCGCGTTACCGTCACCCCTTTTAGGCGCTTAACCACAACCGACGGCTTCGAACTTGTACTATCTATAGATGCTAGCTGCCAAATTTCATAATAGTAGGTCAAACGTTGTACCCAATCAATTTTAACTCCCTTAATAGTGTAAAATATTCTTATTTTGCGATATAAATAGCCATATATATATTTTATGTAAATGTAGACATATGATTTTTAGGCAATGAAGGGACCTAAGTATATGGTTTAAATTTCAACTCGATATCTCAAAGCGTTCCTGAGATAAAGGCTCTTGACAGACAAAGAGGCAGACGCATAACAGAGTGATCTTGTAAGGGTTTCCTTTTTTCCTTACGAAGGTAACAAAACGCACACACTGTATAAGCACGAGATGAAATTATATACTAACGTCTCGATAAAACGAAACTTGCCTTGGTTTTGGACTACATGATCGCCATGACTCCACCGGCGTCACGAAATAAAATATTGTTAGAAAACGGAAGCGGTTAACGTTTTTTTTTTAAAAAAAAAATAAGAAAAGACGAAAGAGTATATCACTAGTATATCACTTATCTACGATAAGTTTAATACAATGTTTTTCACTTCTTAGTATATTGTTTGAAATCAGCTTTTTTTTGTTAAAAATTAATTTATTATTAAAAAAATATATTATAATAAAAATTATATATGTTATAAAGAAAACAATTGCTCTAATACTTACTATCAACTAGTTAAGGGCATGAAAATGGCAATTTTCTCTCAATCATAATACAAACCTGTCACGCAATTTTTCCATTACACAATGTCAATATTGTTTCTTCTTCATCGCTCAAGATAGAAAATACTCTGAAAATTTACTAATGATAGCATCGCATGATCTAGAGAAAACTTCATAAAGTTTTGCTCTAAATATCAACAATATATGGTAGAAGCGTACTTAATGATTTTACGTGTTACGTAAATTATTTTATATGTATTTTTCTCAGCTTCACGCTGTATCTCGCATATAGCAGGACAAGGCAGAGGGAATCTAGTATTAAGACACTCCGTTTCCCAATTTTTGCCTCATTTTTGTAGCATAGCGGGTTGAATGGTAAAATTCAAAGCCGCGCTTTTTACTTCAGTTCCATAGCGAAATAAAAATATTAATAAAAAATACTTCATTTCTCCGAGTGAGAATCGAATTCACAACCGCCACGTTACATTCAAACGCTTGTGCCCCTGCCCCACGACTGGCCTCAATTATCGAATAGTCAAATTAATAAAGCATCAAGCAAATCATTATATCCTGATATCTAATTCATGATTACAATTAACATTAATAACGTGATAGCGACGGTC